>CM031922.1:22272030-22564530 GCA_018703695.1 Prunus fruticosa
TTACGTATTGCACTAGTCAAAACCTTAGTTGGCACGTTTGCATCTTGCATCTAATAATTTAAATTGTTACTTTTGTCACTTTATTAGCCTTGAGGGAGCCCCCTTTTAAAATCCTTTGTGTGTTATAGATTCTTTCTAAGCATAAACATGAGAGGAAAGGAGGATTGGATAGCTCCTCAAAACCCTTATGACATAGAGAACTCGAACATAAGTTTGGTTAGGTTGAGTAATGAAATATTTTCATATTTTCCTGGTTTAGAACAAAGGTTTTGTTAGAATGCTTCCATTTTTGATATTATTCAGTTTGATGATGTGGACAACTGCTTAGACACAGGCTATTCTTGCAAGCATGTGTCCGGCATACATGTTTGATATGGAGAGAGGAGGGGACGTGTACCAAAATTTGAGAAGTTCTTTTCCATCCTTTGTTTTGTTTAAATGCAGAAACACTGCTGGTTTTGTGTTTTGCGAGTTTGAAACTGTGGAAGCAGCAGCTGCAGCTCAAACAATCTATGCAGTTGAGATGGTTTGCCGGCAGGCAGATTTCAGGCCTGTTTTCATGGTACATTACCTTGCCCTGACGGAAGTTTATTTTTTCCATTTCTGATGTCAAATATGCTTTTGGTAATTCTTGTCTGGGTCTAAAATAATAAAGTTAGAGACCTTATGGACACACCTAGAACTGAACTCCCTATGGATTTTGAATCCCATAGGTTTTACAAGATGCATTGACTTTACCTCTTGGAAGTTCTTTGTTGTACCTGTTTAGTTAAATGACTTATAGCATTTCCCATTGACATTTGGTCTGCTGCCAGCAACCGCAGGTGTACGAGGCCAGGTTTGGAGCTTAGAATGGAGTCGAAGTGTCTTCGTGGAGGTGTTTTAGTTTACAGCTAGTCATTTCTTTGCCCATTTAGGATACAAAATTTCCTAGTTTATCGATCCTTACACATGTATGATTACATCGAATGCATGACACTCACTTGGTGGAAGAAAGTGTGTAATTTTGTACTCCAACCGTCTGTTTTATATCATTAACTAATATTAAGAGTTCAATTTATCTGTGCTGGTGTTTTTAATCTTACCAACTCCCGTTAAAGTGTGGTGTGTAATTTTGTGTTGGTTGCTCCATCAATTTTCACCTTTGGGAATGGCGTTGTCAAACAATATGAGTATGCGCCGGAGACACCAACCCAATAAGATACCAACTAGGGTGGGAAAAACGAAAGGCCAACCCACCAAAATGAATTGGCCGAGACCGATCTGGTTTTTGAACCCCATCTGCAGTCTAATCTCATCCTCACTCATACTTTCCCTCATTCTTGCGGAACTTCGTCTCTCTCTCTCTCTCTCTCTCACACGCCTTCTTCCTTCTCTCCCCTTCGCTCCTCGCCTTTCTCTCTCATCTTTGTGTATCATATCTTTCTCATGGCCTCTTTCCTTGACATGCAACCTTAGATCGACGTTGAAGATGACAAAATCAAGGACCTCATTGCCAATAGAACATGATCTTTCTCATCTTTGTGCTGCTGTTGCTCGTCTAGCTCTGTCTTGATAAATACTATCTTTGAACATTTCTAAGGGGTACGCTGGTGAAATCCATAGGTGTGAAACTCGGGCGTATCTTTCCTGAGGTTGAGATAAAAGCTTACGGCCTATTTTAGCTTTGGACAAAATGAATGAATATGATTGCTTCGGACGAATGTTACTCAGGTCTATAAGAGAATTATCTAGTATAATTGCTTTTCATGTTTTGTGCTGGCCATGATTAAAATGAGCTTTAATATATCTTATTATGCAGAGTTACTTGGCTCAGAAGCCTCTAGATGCACAGAGGATTGGAGTGCTTGATTCTTCTGAATGCATTTCTATGTTTGCTGAAGATTTATCAAAAATTTAGAGCATGTATGGAAGTCTTATTATTTTATATCCCATATTCCTTAATGAGTCAGACGATGTCTGTAGTTATTTTTCAGCCTTATACTGAACTCTTTTGCTTTAGTGTGGGCTGAGCAAGGTGACGAGATAAGCCTCGAATATGCTGGGACTTATGCTCTGAAAGGGGACCTGGTTAGGTGCCCAATTTCCAGACTGATTCTTTTTCTCCAAGTATATGGAATCTTTCTTAGAAATTTTAGTGCCCGAATAAATTTGTCCTCCATTTTCAGCTCTTTACAATTTGTTATTCAAGCCTTGCAACATTCAGTATATAACAAGAAAATCTTTTCGTTTCATCTTCATATTAACGCTTCACTTTATGGTGAAGGTAGCAATGTTCAGACTCTCATTTTGCCCGTTTGCACTTTTCCCCTTATATTTAAGAAAACTCCAATGGCCTAAAATGAAATCCAGCACATGCAAAAACAGTCAGTTTTGTCCATTTTAATTTAATTTTTAATCCGGATAGGACTAGGATTTCTAACTACTAGTCTTGAATTCAGGGTAGACGAATTGAATTCGACAAAGCATAGGCTTGATCTCATCACAAACCATTTGAATGCGACGAGGGAAGAAATCACCACTCATCATGACTACGATGTGCCGCCGACTGAGGAGGAGGAGGAGGAGGACTCTTCTTCTACTTGTAGCAAGCAGCACTAGTACTGTTGAAATGTATTTTGACTTTAATGATAACAATTTTAGTTTTTATCCTTTCAATTTCAAATGTATGTATTTTGCCAAAGTCACACCTAATCTAAGGCAGGTTCCACATTGAGGCCCAAATCAGCAAGTCATGACAAGGCCATGGCTTTGCTTTCTTTCCTATTCCACGAATTAGAATGAAATTTACCCAAAATAAATAAATAGGCTATATATAAACAAACAAACCCAAGTCATAATAATCTTATACACCTAATAGTTTTAAAAACCTGCCAAATGGCTTCCAAATTACGCACTTGAAGTTCAAACCAAAAAAAAGAATATTATTATTGCGGGAATTGGCTTTAATTTTTTATTATTTTTAAAATTCAAATGATTAATCTGCCCTGAAAATTGCCTCGCTTAATGAGCTTAGCACATGATTTTTTTCAATGATACCAGTAAAGCATATTGCTTTACCGTTATCAGACTTTGAGTTGTTTTGCTACAGCCATCAATGTAAAACTAGAAGCTAAAGGATCTCGATTTTATTAGAAGATAAACTAATTTAAAATAATTTTCTAGAATTTTTAGAAATTTATGTGATATTTTTTGGAATAAAATACGAATTTTGGAGTATAAATTACCTTAGTAAAAAAAACGCAGGAATAGTAAGATCGGATGGTGGTTGCCCATAAATTGATAGTCGGAACAGCAGAATCTGGGTGGAGGTCTTTGAAAATATGTAATTACATTAGGGAAAAGAGAAGCTTCGAACTCCAACTGTCAATTTGGCTCTTGGGGTCTTTGAAAAATAAAAGAAATACACCTAGTTTGAAATTAAACCTTATTCTACTATGTATATGTATACGTTTTAATTAATAAAAGAAATATATATATATATATAAACCTTATTCTACTATGTATATGTATACGTTTTAATTAATAACTATTACTTGGGCAGTATGTTTATATCAACCGCCAATACATGTAACGACGATGCCATTGTGACGGTATCTTAAGTCTATCACGCGTCGACCTGCGGAAAGTTAAAATACATGACAATGGGTGATTGGCCTAAGAGCACTTCCAGGAGGTTGTCCCTTGTCATGGCAAGGGAGGGGGGCGGTTAGGGCAACTACTATTCACATAAATAGTGGCTACCCTTGCAAAAAGCAATGTGTGTTTCCAGCAATTGCCCTTTGTCATGGCAAATACAATTCATTTTTTTGTTTTTTTCACAACCTTTTTTACCTAAACAATTAATTTGGATAATATTTTCTGAATAAGATTTTTGGGTTCCTACGTGTCAATACTATTTATATCGGATAAGATTTTCGGTTTCAAATTTCATATACATTTCATGACAGGACCCGACCCAAATTCCACTTTGGAATCCGAAGCCAAACCTCTACGTGTCCGACACCTGCCGGTGCCGCACAAATGACTTATTTGCCCTTCTATTCAAAATTCAAGTTTGAGTTCTGCCGAAAATTCGGCAAAGTCTCCCCTATAAATTGAACATTTCCCAAATTTTTCCACCTATCAACAAACATTTATATAACCCAAGCGTTCAGGATGAATCGAATTATATCCAAGAATCAAGCATCATATCATTCTGGCCTCATGCCTCATAAATCGAATAAATCATTATGTTAACAACATTCAATTCAATTTCTTAGAACTTTCCCAGGAACAGTATTAGATTTCATAACAACTTAACGGGACTAGCTTTTAATTACTTGACCTCGTGGCTGTGCTCTAAATATAAGTGTATATTCCACCATGTGTATGCTGGCTAAATATATGTTATGATGTGGAGTACCTAGGTTGATAACTTTAATGCCTGGTTGGGGACCCACTCTTAACTGGAAAAAGAACTGTTCGGATGACTAACTGGAGTGCATATTTTTTTACTCTAGTCTAATCATGTTTTATACTATTTTGTAAGTATAATGTAATGGTATTGTTAAAAGCTTAGTTGGGTTATCATGAGACAATAATTTCCCCTCAAGTGATGGTCTAAACTACAAGGGGAGAGGGTTTATCGTTGGTTAATTAATCTGCCAAACAACCACAATGTTAGGCCATCTCCAACCCTCGGACTCAAACCAAAATATCCCCCCAAACCTCTCCAACCCCAAGAAAATGAAGGACCCAAAATTTGTGAAAACTTAAATTCCTAACCAAATATGGGTCCAGTATCGCCTGGACCCAATACTATTCACTGGACCCCATGCTGAGGTGGCAGAGCCCATGTGCTTCTGAAAAATAGTGGGACCGCACTGGTTAACGTGTCAGCACTAGGTGAGAGAGCCGTTGGGCTTTGGATGTCTCCTTTTTTTTATTTTTTATTTTTTATAATATTAAAAATCAAATAGTATCGATTTGGCCCACATGTTGGCTGCTTTTAGCTCAAATAGTATCCTCATTTTGTTTTTCAATTATGTTGTGTGTTTACTTTTGGAATAAAATTAAATTTATGGAATTTCAATTTTTTTTAGGTCAAATTGTTCAAAAAATTAAATTATGATGTTATTTAAAAAGGTTAAATGAAGAAAAGTTATCCATTAAAAAAAAATAGACTTAAACTATTTAATAAAGTTGCGGACTTAAAATTTAAGTCCCTAATGGTTGGGAAAAAAAACAATTTGAGTCCGAACAAAACCCAAATAGTCACTTTTTGGAGGGGGAAAATTTGGGTTTAACCCCTCATGGGTTGGAAAAGGCCTAATATTCTAAGGGTAAAATAGTAAAACAAACTTTTTAAATTAATTAATTTAAAACTAATTAACAGTTAACAACCCAATCCACTACTTTTTACTTTTTATCTTCGCACGTGCCAAGTATCTAGTTTTTGTATATAAAAATATTAATAAAAGGAGAGGAGTTTGTTGCACTCACATGAATATTCGGATATAAGACCCTTTTTCAGTAAGCTAGGGTTGTCAAGAGAGTCTAGTTTTTATTTCTGAAAGAAGTAAGAACATCTGCTTGCTATTTGGGAGCTCCAAATTGTGATCGTTGGACTTGGTCTAAAATAGGAATTAGCGGTCTTGGTGGCGATAAGAGCGCGACCCGAAAAGCCCTACTCTCTCTCTCTCTCTCTCTCTCAGAAATCATCTGATCCTGATTTAAATTTGGCAATTTGCAATTTGGTTTTGGCCATCCATTTTCTTCGGCTTTCTATAGTTTCATTTCTTATTTATTTATTTATTAGTATTAGTTATCTGATTTAAAATTAGGCTTTTATTATATAAAAGGTCCCTCATAAAAAAAAACAATTATATAAAAAATCCCTCATTAAAAAAAAACAATGATATAAAAGTCAATCCAAAACCGCAAAAAAAGGAGGCTTTTGGGACGTAATTTCAAATCTGAAGCACAAGGCTTTTGAAAGCCGAACAAACAAACCCCAAACGAAGAGAACCAAAAAAACAAAAAAAAACCTGAACCACACACAAAACGCAGTGGTTGCCTTTGCCGAGCGGCAGCTTGTTGCAGATTCTTCCCTCCCAGCGCTCTTCTGTAAATCGGTAACACCTACCCCTGATTCATATCTTCTCTCACTGTATTTCTCTTCCTCATGCCGTTTCATTAGCGTTTGTTTGTTGTTTGGTTTTTTGGGTGCGCAGAGCAGATGGATAAGTTCCAGAGGGTGGAGAAGCCCAAGGCTGAGGCTGCGCCTATAAATGAGAATGAGATTCGCATAACCGCTCAAGGCAGAATGAGGAACTATATTACTTACGCCACCACTCTCCTTCAGGTTCCTCCTCTTTTCCCTCACTGCTATGCCAACCACAAACATGCCCTTTTTATTATTTTTGTTTCCTCATTTCATATTGTACAACACTTTGTGTGTTTGTAGAAAAAAAAACTTCTACCCTTGAACGAAAATGACTATTATGTTGGAGTATGTAATTCTTTTTTCTGCGTGAACTTTCCAAATTGTTTATATCTATTAATTCTGCAGGTCTCTCATGGTTTTGAATTGTACAAAAAAGATGACTTTTAAACGATCTTTGGGGACTGGAAGTCTAACAAAGAAGGATGAAATGAATATGAACTATTTCGTAGGTGGAAACATTAAAATTGATGCTAACATTTATGATTTATACATCCAGCAAACGTGAGAACGGGGTTTGTATTATGTCTGACAAGTTCTAACCTCTGTTTGCCTAAAAACTACCACTTGTTTCCGATATCCATGTGAAACTTTAATCCTACACATTTTTGGGCTTAGATTGGATTAAGTTTTTATTTGATTGCAAATCTACTTTTTCCTCTCTTCCGGTCCAAGTATTGTCACATGTTTAATTTGCAGTAGTTCTATATGCATATTAGTTACTTTTTTGCTTTGGGGTTTCACAATTGAGGTAGAAGTTGCAACTTCAACTGCCTCCTATTGTTTCTGTGTGTGGTTCGTATTTTTCCACATTAAATCCCTTTTTTCAGCTCTACCTTAAAATACTTGTATCTTCTGTAGGAGAAAGGGTCTGATGAAATTATTCTCAAGGCAATGGGCAGAGCTATCAATAAAACTGTGATGATTGCTGAACTAATAAAGGTGAGATAATTTGTGATTTTTCCATGTGGCATATACATGTGCTTCATGTGTGCATGAGCGTTTGTGTCTATACTTATTTGCTGATAAAGCTCTTCTGCTTCCAGAGAAGGATTGTTGGTCTCCATCAGAATACTTCAATCGGATCAATTGATATTACTGACGTGTATCCTGGAAGAAGGCCTGGATCGGTATGAAACCATATACTCTTATATGTTTCTAAGCGTATGCTGATGTGAACTTTTTGTTTCCATGTTGATATTGATTTAGTGGTTGTGTCTACTGCTGCAGTGTAGAGAGTACTCGGCATGTTTCAATGATCACTATTACTTTGTCAAAGACGGAGCTTCATACATCCTCTACAGGGTAAGTCATTTAGATTTCTGTTTGGATGCTATGCAGTGGATGGTGTATTTATGGTGTATCATGAGTGCCCCATTCAGGTCATAAGTGATCTGGTTTTTTACTTTTTTAAATTTGGTAACTTTTATTATGTCACTTGAATCATGCGTAAGGTCCAATGTGTCTTGAGGAATAATATTACTGGTGATTGGTGCCTATAATTCCAATTATATCAAGCCAGCTAGAGCCTGGAGACACACAAACATTGCATTTTTATGTGATAAAATTCATGGTGTTTGTGTAAGTATGTGGTTTGATAGATTGTGTCTGGATCCAGGACAAAAATACATTGGAATTTTTTTAATTCTGTGTGATTAAGCTATGATCTTGAATCCCTATATGGTTTTTAGATCATCCCTAATTTTCTTTTATTTACTGGAAATGGAATACAGATACCAACCCCCTCTTCCAGCTGACCAAGTGAAGCCATTGAATGATTTTGAGGATAATGGAGGTGATATGATATGTTATTGTTTATGTCTATGAAGTTACTTCTATGGTATAGCAACTTCAATATATTGGTTTGTGATGTGTCTTCCATATTTTGATTTCATGAAAATCAGAGGGTTCGCCTAGATTCCGAGGCAGGGGTCGTGGTGGCCGAGGACAAGCTAGGGATAGAGGTATTGCTCTCTGCTCTAAAATTATTTATGTACTTTTGTCACGAGTGTCTTCATAAGCTCTGAAATGGAGTTGGAAATTCTCCCTTTTAAATAAATGACATCTCATTACCCGTGATGATTTCCTGATGTCTTTCGTTACAAGTGGCTAAAGTTGCTCACGGGGTTTTTCTTTGGTTCATGGTACTGTGTGTGCAGGAAACTACAATGGGGTTGGGGATTATAATGGAGATGGTTGGGATGGTGGGCGTGGTTATGGTGGCAGAGGTAGAGGCCGTGGAAGAGGTGGTTCTTTTAGGGGACGAGGAAGAGGTTATGGTCAGTCGGGTGGATACTATGACTATGTTGAAGGTGCACCTGCCCAAGGTCGCGGTAAGTTCTTGGAGTAGTGATTTCTATGCTCTATTGTTATATGCATTTTATTTCCTCTAATGCAATTGCACTTTTTTTTTGGACTGACTGCAAGTGCGCTTAGTTCTTTGGCTTGCAGTAGTAAATGGAAATCTTTTATTTTTTTGGTCGAAATAAATGGAAATCGTTGTAGGTAAATCTGTTAGTGGCTGTATATTTTTCTCCATGTAACTAATAATGTAGTTTATCGATATAATTTATAGCTTTTTTCTTTTTGGTTTTTGTTTTGCCCTGGTTATAAGGACATTATATTTTTCGATCTGTCAAGTTAATTTTTTAGTTTTTTCATTACTCTCTCTCTTTCCTGGCCAACATGCTTTTATTATTGCTAATATCCTTGAACAGAATTTCTCCTCAGCAAAAAGTTTAGGATGTGGAAACTTTTGCACTGTCGTTATTCTTAGCTATTATTTTCAGCTGTATTCTTTGCTACTCATCTGTGGACTGTTGGAATTCTTGTTAAGTTGTTCAATCAATTATCTGATAGTAGATGTCCTTTGAAGGTCTCGCAGGCGCGGTTCGAGGCAGAGGAAGAGGCCGTGGTCATGGTCGTAATACCAGATTGGAAGGACAAGCACCCGCTGCTTGAGCAGATGTTTACAAGATATGTGTGTGGACTTGAAAAAAAGAACGATATATGGGATGCCTGCTCTGCTTATGTCGTCGTGAAGTTTGCTGATGTATCTATGGGCACTGTCTTTCCTTTGAAGCTTTGTAAGTGCTGCAACCGTGATGCTTGAAATTTTGTTTTGTAGGTCTTGAGGTAGGAATACTGTAGTAGTTTTTGCTAATTAAGGTTTTTTTTATACACCTTACAAAAGTTGTAAAATGCTTTTTCTTTTTTCATAGAAATAATAGAGCAGTACATTCTTTTATTCTTAAATGAATATTGCATGCTAACTCTAACAGCGCATCACAATCTTGTATTGGTTTCAAGCCAATTCCAATAAGGCATCTTTTCTTTTTCTTTTTTTTTTTTGCCAAAAAATAATATTATGTATATTAATATATGTGAAACATATGATGTATATATGCTGGGAGCTCATTGATGCATTACCACAAGCTGAGGTTTCAGCTTTGATACCAAGCCATGAATGTGAGGTGAATTCAACTATCTCAAGCCTTTGTTTAAACCCTAAATTGATGTAGTCATAGATTGGAGATCAATTCAAATTAAGACAGATTGAAGATGGGGTTGTTTGACATCTTATTTTAAATAGAGTGAATAGAGGCGTGGAGCTACTAAAGAGAGGCTTGTGTTCGAAAACCACCATTATGAAGAAAGGATCACTTTCAAAACCGCATACCAGATGCATATTTGGGCACGTTGTTTTCGAAAATCACCATTTTTGAAAATTCTTAGAAAGGATGACTTTCAAAGCCGCAAACCAGACGCAAAATTAGGCCTCTCGTTTTCGAAAACTGCCCTTTCTAGAACTCTCTACTTCAACTATAAAATTGACTTGAAAACTAAGTTGCCTTCTCTAATTACACAAGGGAAGTGATTTTCCCACACCTATTTTCTCCACTTACACTCCCTTTTGCTTTTTAGTACTTTTTAATCAATTTTGTTCAATTTTGTTCTTTCTCTTTCCTATTCTATCCTTACACTCCCTTTCCATTTAATAAGAAATGTATAATTAATTACTAAAATTATGAAAAAAATAAAAATATGAGACTATTATGCATACCTTTCTCTATGCATGTCTATTAACTACAATAAAAATAAATAGTACTCACATACTTGGTAAAAAACCAAAGAATTTGGAGTACAAATACTTGCATTTCTATCCATTTTCAAAATTTAATTTAATTTAATTTATTGTTAAATTTTCTTAATTTCAATTATCAAAATTTTAATGTAAGATAAACATAAAAGAATAATATTTATTAAAAAAATATTAAAAAACAAAAGGAAGCGTAAGTGAAGAAAAGAATTAGCTCCCTTACATGATAAAGTGTTTTGTGTTCTATAGATAAAATCAAGGTTAATCATAAACGTGAAGGCCAAGATGAAGAAGAAGATTGTGATAGTACTACTTGCGTTGATGCAAAGTTCAATAACATCGAATTTCCCCCACCTTGGAGTAAGGTCAAGGTATGACAATATTAGGCATCGATATATGTGTACTATCACTTGGAATTTGTGACTGTTTCTTTACTCTGAAAGGACAAATTTGTCTTCTTGCATCCTTTGCATTTTGATATATTGATTCAGGTGATGTGATAAGTTACACAACTTTTTATATGACTCATATACTTTATTTTTGGAAATTTGGAAATTTGGAAATTAGTATGTTCTGAACTTGTCGTAAGTGTCACATGTGTTGTGATCTTAGAAGAAAGACTTTCATAAAAAATCTTCTTAGTTATATTTTTTCTTCTCTGATCACTTGGAAACCAAATAGTGGAAAAGTTATTTTATGTATAATGACAGTTGATCTTATTGAATTTAATTTTAATTATTAGATTACTTTGATACCCTATTGAGTGTTTTTGGTTGGGCTTGTTTTAAAAAATCAATGATAGTTTTGTAATTTAAAATAAATTAAAAGCTTCTTTATTATGTTGTAAATGAACTTTGGGTGTGTTTCTAAATTCCATTTCATATGTTGGATATAATAGTGAATCTCCTTAATTTATATACCATATTTTTTATCCTCACCAAGAATCGTTTTGGCTTGCAATTCTGTATTAGCATTCTGGTTAAATTTTTGTTGCTAATCAATTTAGTTTTCTCTCAAGTATATTTGAGCTTCTCATCTTGCCTTAGATATATCATAACTTATCATATGAAGTGTATAGGTATAAATGGTTGACCATAATATTCTCTTTTGAATATAGGTGCTGCTGGTTTATGCTTTAATGAGTTCAATGTGCCTCACGAGTCATGACTCTCAATGCTCATGTTGACTTTTATGTCAACGATCGCAAAGACCCCTTGGTTCAGAGACTGCACCAGAAAGAGCCCGAACCAATCTCTACCCTTCTCCGAACCAACCCATTTCCTTACGCATCCACGTCATCATCGTCTTCCCCAAAGGACTACTGGTTGCTGAAACAACAAGAGGACTTTTTTCCAGAAGCACTTCAACTCTGTGAAGTATAACATGGTGGAGCTGCTGGTTGGAGTTCTCTGTAATGTTGCTTGTAACGAACAATGTGACTTGATTTGATGAGGTATGCGGAATAATCATTTGCAGTTTGTAGTTTCATTCATTCCCCTTGAACCAAGTGTACTAAAGATTGTGATAAGAACAAGCCAAACTTAAAAGAAATTCACACAAGTTCAGAGAATAAATGTTCTTTTAAAAATATAAACTTTATCATATCTCTAAACAATAGAAACAAAAAATTTCTCTAACCGCAGAGACCTTGAGCCTCCCCCCTCTCTCCTCTCTTCGTCCACTCCTCTCTGCTTTGACTCACAACCCCCTCCCCTACTTTTCTCTCTCTTGTCCTCTCCTCATCTCCTTCCCAACCACCCTCCCCTCACCTTCCCTCTCCTTTCTCTTTTTTGTTTTTGTTTTCATTTTTGCATATCTAGGGTTCGAGTTTTTGATTTTCTTGGGGACGATGGCTGCCTTTGTTGGGTTGTTTTGAGGATCTCGGGTTCCAGCTCTTGATTTACTTCATGTGTTCTAGTTTTTGTTTGTAATAACTAGTGCATCAACTCTTTTTGTTTTTGTTGCGTGTCTGTAGCCTCTACTTGTAATTTTTTTTGTGAGAGTTAAAGATTGTAGTTTGCAGTTGTAGTTTTGTGTGTTGTAGTCTATGCCTGACTTTTGCAAGCTTGTGACTTTTATGTCGGAATTTCTTTGGCCCTTTATGGCCATTTGTGGAGGTACATTTGTGCCCTTGATGTTGTCGGTGGAGTCCTCCGTATTTGGATTAACCCTTTATGATTACTACTCTTCCGTATTTGTTATAATCTTGTGTGGTTATGTGTATTCCAAATTAAACCAAATAAAAGTTTACCTATTAATTAAACTTTGCACACCATCCCCAAAATCACATAGTCAGCAGCCTAATCCCACACAACACATTTGCCCCAAAAAATTAAAAAAACCATAAGTGTCATTTAACTTCATTTTCCTTGTTTTCATAAATTCTTGTATTTTAGGATTATTTTTTTTCTTTAATAAGCGATAGTCTGAACAACAATGGAGAAGAAAGTTTCTCACACTCACGACTAAGGCTCTTTTTCATTAGGCTAGACCAACACCAAGTATTTTGGGAGTTTAATTTGAGTGTTTATGGTTATTCCAAAAATATGGTGTGGCTTAAAATTGATCACATTGGGAACACATCAGAACGTTTCTCTACATGTTTGGTGTTGGTTTGCTGAACATATCATGAACCAAGTTCGACGAAAGCCTAAGAATCTCAACTAAACAAACCATACACAAATTTGAACACCAGCCTTCTGGAACATTCGATTTCTTCTGGGGAAAAAACACCTTATATTGAATGGAGTTGGTTTCACTCATGCTTAATTATCTAACTAATTATGGATTACGGTTGTGCTTCTCCATTTGAACCCAACATTCGTCTGAGTACGCTAGCAAACCCAGTCATGCTTCAACCCAAAACAAAACGAAAAATTAGTACTACAGCCATCCAAACTGTGCCGCCACCGCTGTATTCAAATAATAATTTTCTATAATCAAGTTTACGTTTTTACTTTCAAGCACCTAGTGTAGTCAAGTTCTTCGATTCCTAATATTTTATTATTTCAATTCAAGTTTATTTAGTTTTAAACTTATATAAGTTCTTAATTGATTTTAAGACCATTCATATCACAGTTGTCTATAATAAAATATTAATTAGAAACATTTAATTATTTAGGATTATTAATGACCCAATCCCTCAAGTTTCCATTGCAGTAACAGACTAAAAAAAATTAGGATTAATGAGCAAGAAGGGTGAAGAAGAAGCACGGATTTTATGCACAAACAATCATGGAAAAGCTATACACACACACACACACACACTAATTATTAAATATTATTTTGGGCAAGTTAAATTCATTCTAAACTAAATATTATGAAGCAATTAAGCAAGGGGAACTCCCAATCTCTCTACTTGGTACAAAAAGCAATTGATAGAAAAGATGTTATCACTACGATAACCCAATCCCATCTCCTCCTAGCTAAGTGGCTAAAATTCCCATTAGGGTTTCGCCTTTTAAAATGTCCTCACCTTCTTCCCATGTGCTGATCCTGCATTCACTGGTTTGCTCGTCAGATAAATGCTCGCAAGAGACCGGTATCTTCGCTTCTTGGGCCGATCAACATCTTCTTCTTTCCCGAAAATCTCTTCAATCTTTGCCCAAGTGATCACATTGATCAACGGCCTCTGATCAACCTCCTCACCCTCATGCTTAGTGTTCTTGTTGCTCCTGCTGCTGCTGCTGTTGTTGTTGTTATCTTCGTCGCTAAGCTGCATCAGCTGCTGCGCCGCGGCCAACTCCGACTCGGTCATGGCCTTATCAGGACGATCGGTTTTATGAGACGATTTTTCCATTGAAGAGAATTGGTTTGAAAAAATAGACATAGAAAGAGAAACGGGGGGTTTTATCTTTCTCCTGTGGTTATATTGGGACTTTTATTGGTTGGCTGTATGGGTTTGGCGTAGAGCGTGTTTTACGGGTACGTGTTGTATGAGTTTTGAAGGAAGGGAGAGAGAGGGAAGCAAGAAACTGCAGCGTTGGTCCTGTGGAGGTGGGTGGAAGATGTGATTTCGCTTACGTGGATTTTATTTATATTTTTATATGTTTTTTATATTGATATGTGTATAGCTTCTCACCAGTCTTATAAGTGCACATCTCATTTAACGCGGTTGGATTTAGATTTCAACAACACATTGACTTGCTTTGTTGACTAATCAGGATGAGTCATAAAATCAAATTGTTCGTTTTTCTTGTTTCTTTTTTTGGTTGCTTTGATTAAGTTAGTCAATATAGACTAAAAACAGGTAAACGAGAGGGGTTTTGTTGTCTTGGTCCACCATAGGAATTGTTTCACATACCATAATAAGCCGCTTTCCAGATGGAATTGATGAAAGGTTGAATTGAACGCTACCAAATTGACTAAGGTCCTTCAATCTCTTAAAAATGTTAAGTTTCATGTAAGTGATGGTAGGGTTGCAATTTGGGTTGTAGTTGAGATATGAACTTAAACCAATACAAGTCAACCAATACAAGTCTATAGGTTAATGATTATTTAGTCTTATAGCATCTAGTTTTCACATTATTATGGACGTACGATTTGTTGCATTGTTGAATTGTTAAATATATACATATAGGTAGATAGAAATTCTCTGTGCAGAATATATATTGTTGAACTTGTCGAGAAGGAACTGAGTCAATGTTGTAACAACCCACATTACAGATTTTCTTTTTTACCTTCAAAATTTTAGTGTAAACTCAGATTTTCGAGCCCCTTTTTTATGGGGGGGGACTGGATCCTAGAATTTCTTTTGCATTAGCATGTAGAGTCATCTCCATGAGCGCGTAGGCACAAATAGCGTGCGAATCAGAATTATAACCAGAAAGTTATGGTCAACGAAAATGCAAGGCCAATTTTGTAACTTTTGAAAAATTATTTTAAAAAACCCTAACAACTCTCTCTATCTCTCTCTCTCTCTCTCCCTCTCCCCCCCTGCGTGACTCGCCTCACGGGGAAAGGCCACGAAGTCACGGTGTCACACAACCCAACCTCACAATCCAGCCACACTCCGATTGATTTTCCAGCCGATACAAGTCTCTCTTGGTGATGGCCCCTTCTTTAGTTTTGTTCATCTCTCAACAAGGAACAACTTCCTAGTTGACAACACCTTCACCGTAGTCTCCCAATATCCGGTGTAAGGCTCGAAAGATCATTGGTTTTCTGAATTTTCTAACGCCGTGTCCTGGCGATTCTAGTGACGATTTCTATCAATCCAAGTCTTATCCTCTCATCGTGCTCTACATGTTAACATAGGTGCATTGTGTCAATTTTGAGGTTTTAGGAATTGATTTGAACATCCACGACTGCAGTCGGTGGTGGCATCGCATGGTAGATTGGAGTTTTGCCTAATATGGACAACAGTGTGCTCGGATTTGGGAAATCCAGTCGTTTGATCAATGATTGGAGTTTCGGCTGATATGGGTCGTTTGATCAAGAACAATAGGACCGTTCGATCAATCCCATTTCGAAATATGTCGCTCCTCGTGTCACTAGAAGTGTGTAGGAACGTATGATCTTCTGGATCGACAATTCTAGGGTTTAGTTAGTCGATCACCGTCTGATTGTGCAAGCTACATTAATCCAACCGTTCGTGATCAAATTTCTAGGGTGTGTTCAGTGGATCATAGTTGACCCTTGACCTATAGGAACTTTCATATCATAATTCCGAGTTTGTGGGCCCCGCATACTCGGTTTGACCTAGATGGTGTGCCCCGTCGTCTCGGTTGATCAGATGTCTTCCGAGGCCACCTTGGCCTTTGAGAACACTTGAGACGATCTTCAGATGTCATTGTTTAGGTTTCACACACACTTAGGGTTCTGGGAAACTAGGGTTTCATTTTAACGTTCCAGTTCCATAATTGTTGAATTTAACGCCTCTATCTATTGGATTAGTTGGTCACGCTCCATGTACTTCTCAAGACGGACCCACTTATAATTGAGCTAGCTTCAGACCTTTTGTGAGTGAACTTTGTTTTCTAAATGATTTTGACAAGTTGAGTTGCTTATAAATATTTACCTTGCGTGATTTGAGTTATTTCGTTGGTTTAAATAAGCTTTCAATTGATTCTTGCATATTAGCAGTTTTGATGTTACTGTTTAACTTAGATGGTTAAACACTTTGAGACACCCATTGATCCAAAACTTCTAGTCGATGTAACTATGAATTCCTAGTTTATAGGAATAAGGGAACGAGGGAATTTTAAGACAATTAGGGAAACAAAATGAAGAAGCTAAGGAACTGCTTTGAGTTCTGCTTATCTATTACATTCAATAACTTACGTATTTATACAAGTTTTGGCTTCCAAAAATAACTAAAGTAAAAGAGTAAATGAAGTTAAATCATAAAAGTTATGTGGTTTAAAAGCTCCTACATACTTAAGCCATGAAAAGGTGGTGGCTTAAGATCAATTCTCGTTTAAGCCACAAATTATTCATGGATTAAATAATATAATTGGTTCATATCAATTATATTATATTATATTTATTATAATATTGAATTGTTGTAGGTAAGACATCCATTTTATATGGCGAGCTTGCTACAACTTAGGCTGTGTAGTTAAAAATTGAAGAGGTTTATGATTTGAGTGAACTACAACTTTTCCCAACAAAGTAAGCTCTCCAATGCTTCACTGCTTGATGCATTGCATACAACTCCTTGTCATAAGTCAGATAGTTCAATACCGGTCCACTAAACATTTCAGAATGGTATGCAACCGGTTTCCCATCTTGAAATAATACGACTCCCATGGCATAGTTCAATGCATTTGCTTCCACTTCAAATGGTTTCTGCAGATTTGGTAATGCTAGTATTGGGGCCTCTATAATCTTTCATTTCAACAATTAGAAAGATTCTTCATGGTTTCTTGACCATTCAAACTTTTGATTGGCCTTTGTAAGAGAATGTAAGGGTGCTGCAATTTGTGAAAAGTGCCGAATAAACTTTCGCAAATATTGACATGCACCTATAAAGCTCCGAGCTTCAGTTACTGAACGGGGTGTAGGCCATTGAGAAATCATACATGTACTTTTTCTAGGTCCATTTTCAGTTCTCCTGCACCAACAATGAATCCCAGGCATACAAGGTGTTGTTTCCCAAATTCACACTTCATACTATTTAACTGTAACTAATTTGTTCATAGAACCTCCAAAACTTGAGCAATATGATGAAGATGGTCTTCCCATGTGACACTAAATATGTGAATGTCATCTAAGTATACAATGACGAAGTCGTCAATGAAAGGGCAGAGTACCTCATTCATCAATCGCATGAATGTAGCTGGAGCATTAAATAACCTGAATGGCATGACTAACCACTCGAAGAGTCCCTGCCTCGTCTTGATAGCAGTCTTCCAAGTGTCTTCTTCATGGATGTGAACCTAGTGATAGCCGAATTTGAGATCAAGTTTCGTAAAGTAACGAGCACCATATAATTGATCTAATAAGTCATCAATCCTCTGCAATGGATACCGATTCTTGATGGTTATTTTGTTGAGTGCCCTATAATCAACACATATACGCCAGCCTCCGTCTTTCTTAGGCACAAGTGACATTGGCGAACCACATGGTGAGCAACTAGTTTGATGACTCCTTGTTCAAGAAGTCCCCGAATTTGCTTCTTGATCTCCTTAGATTCCATCAAAGAAGTGCGATACAAACCCAAGTTTGGTAGAGGTGAATCTCCTACCAACTGGATATCATGCTCCACGGCTTTCCTCGGTGGCAAACCATGCACATGCTGAAATAAGTCCTTGAACTTCTCTTGCAATTTCCCTATGTTTGAGCATTGCGTAGGAGATAAAGACAAAGCAGGACAAGGTCACAGTTCCAGGTCTTGATCTTGCGGTCGAATCATCAACAAAACGAATCGCCCACATGAATTGACTAACCTATTGGCTTGGTTAGTTGTAAGCAAATTATCTGTAGCTTGAGGCTTGCAAGCGTTGATGTGGAACTCCTTCCCATCCTTCACAAGTCAATACTTGCGAAGCCTTCGATAGTGAACGACACCTCGATCCCATAAATATGGACTACCTAATATGACTTGGCAAACGTCCAAAGGAACCACCTTACATGTCACCTCATCGATATATTGATTGGTGATAGCAAATTTGAAGGTACATTGCTTCGTGATCTGTAAGTCAACGTCCTTCTGAATCCATCCTAGTGGGTATGGCTTAGGATGTGGTGTGGTGTCTAAACCCACTTTTCTTACTAAAGCCTCTGAAATCATGTTTTTCTGACTTCTAGGGTCAATGATAGCTTGTACAACACTTTGCTTCACCTGAATATTCACATGAAACAACTTTTCACGGTTATACGTGTCTTCAATATCTGCTGGTCTTGTCATAAAGGTAAGTGTAACATCAATTTGCTTCAACTCTGGAAGCTCTTCTGCCTGTTGTGCATTTATGGTGGCTCTTCTGTCATTTCTCCCATGGTTGTTTTTTTCACGCTTTGGCCACAACTTAGGATGGAGTATCAAGCACTTGTCTTTGGCATGTCTGTTGGTTTAACAGTGATCAGGTAGACCTTCTGTGTCTGACCTTCCTTGCTCTGCTTCCCTTTTTTTTCTAGTCAATTTTGTTGACAAGTTATAATCTGTCATCCTTCTTGTCAGTTCTTTAATTTTTCGCCTCAATGGCGATGGCCTTCACAGTAGCTTCTTCAATAGTATCTACGGTGAACAATTTTAGTTCTTTCCGTATATAGTCGGCAAGACCTCCAGGATACTTCATGAAAACATCGTAGTTGTCGACATCGATGTCCAGAACCATAGCTTGGTTGTGGAACCCTATTGTATACTCTTGTACAGGCTGCCCAAATCTTTGTCTGAAGTGTTGCCACTTATACCATCTTTCATCTTCATAGCCAACTGGATAATATTGTTTTCTCAAAAGCATCTTGATGTTCTTCCAAGTCAATTCTAAGACATCATATCGTCTCCGATAGGACTTCCACCATGTAAGGGTATGGCTTGAAAGTTTCAAACTCGCAAATTTTATCGTTTGCACATTAGAATACTTATAAACAGTGAAATAAGTTTCTAATGTGTCTATCCAGTTATCTAACTTTTCAGGATCAACATCTCCTTTATATATAGGGATATCAACCTTAAAATCAATTTTTAAGGTATCAATAGAATTTTTGTTGTCACCTGATTCAAGCTTCCTTTTTCGTTTTATCGAGCTTGTGTGTCATCTTCATCTTCGCTATCCTCAACACCTTTTTCTTGAGCTTTTGAACAGGCTCATATGACGTTGATGGACGCGAAGGTTTTCAAATCTTCAAACTCTCCACGAGTTTAAGGATTGACGCATACAAGTTTTCAACTTGTTGCTCAAGCTTAGTGATGTGATCGCCATCACTAGATGTATCCTGTTTGTTTTCTCCAATCATAATTTCTCTCTTGGACCTTGACTTTCGGTGTATGAGCAAAGGACCTAAAAGTTTTTCTCCAGAAGCTTTGCGTTGGTTGTGAGTTGAGACCATAAACCACTATCACTCTCTCGCACTTGATCCAAAACTTCTAGTCGATAGAACTATGAATTCCTAGTTTATATGAATAAGGGAACGAGAGGAATTTTAAGACAATTAGAGAAACAAAAGGAAGAAGTAAAGGAACTGCTTTGAGTTCTGCTTATCTATTACATTTAATAACTTATGCATTTATACAAGTTTTGGCTCCCAAAAATAACAAAAGTAAAAGAGTAAATGAAGTTAAATCATAAAAGTTATGTGGTTTAAAAGCTCCTATGTACTTAAGCCATGAAAAGGTGGTGGATTAAGATCAATTCTCTTTTAAGCCACAAATTATTCGTGAATTAAATAATATAATTGACTTATATCAATTATATTATATTATATTTATTATAAGATCCTCCTAAATCACCCATGCCCATTGCTACTCCTTATAAGTTTATTATATGGTTATATATATATACTTGAGTTTAGTTTTTCGAAAGTATTCATGATCGTTGTGATTTATAGATTTCATTATGACCACATGTCTATACATATATTTTCTTCAATTAGATGGTTGTTATTATAGTATTTTCTTGAAGCACTGTGTTCGTCTATTTTGTTGGTCCCAACTAGATACCTTAATGATTTTCAATTTGCCTGATTTTCAATAAGGATGCTCTATGAATGAAGACTTGAAAAATAGACAGTTTGGAGATCATTGAAAAAAAATTCATAGGGAACCCTAAAGGGTGTCCCTCAAATAAGCTTATGTATATATTTATACTTTGGAATTGAGAGAGTAGTTTCCAATTCACCTTATGAGTACCCTGCCCCAATTACAGTGATATATACTCAAGTCTTTGGGACCCATCAAGACACACATATACTTTTTGGGAGATGTGTCAGGATGTCTTGCCCTTTAGGCCTCATCTATGCACATATGACCAACTAGTTCAGTCAACTTATCCCCCATTGCGGTTGGACATCTCATCCCCCATCCCTGATCTCCCCTACCACAACCTGTGTGGCTGCAAAGGCGGAAGGGATGCCTAGGCCAGAAGTAGCCCTGTCCTTTGGTATATATATAGCATATGGAAGGAGATAAAGAAAAAAGGATAAAATTTCAGCTTATGGCCCCCTAAACATTGAATCCTAGCTCCGCCCCTATGTGGCTGGATAGCTTATCCCCCATCCCCAATCCCTCAACTGCACATACATCAAGATTACTATGTACATGTGGATTGGTCAGCTCTTTCCTGAGTACGAGTTTGGTGAGGTTTTAAGTACAGTTATGAGTTGTTAGCATCGACTTCAGTTTGTTAGCTTCAACTTTAATTGTTTTATTGATGTGACACACATTAAACCATTAGATTAAAAAATTTTGAATGGCTAGGATTACATTTAGAAAAAAGAATTTCACTTTTTAAAAGTAATTAATACACATTGAAAATGACAAAACCTTGCAAATTTTTTCAAAAAAAATTATTCTCTCTCCTTGATTTCTGCTTGGTTTTAGTATTTAAGTACCCAAAGTCTGTTTCTGCATCACTCTCCAAGCCATCATTCGTATTTCAACCATACGTCTTCTTCTCCGACTTTTCTAACTATTTTCTCTCTCTCTCTCTCTCTCTCTCTCTCTCTCTCTCTCTCTCTCTCCTAAACCTTCTCATTCATGACACTTTTTTCAGATTTAGATGAAAAATAAAGGAAGCTTTTATTAAGAAAGAAAGGAAATCAAAGAATTAATGGATGTAAACTCCCTTTCCTTGTTGTAAACTTAACTTAAGATTTATTTGCTTTGATATGCTCGTGTAGGGTTGTGTAAGGGGCTAGAGACTTAGTAGATTCTTGTTGGATTGTGTCATTTAACATTGTGCATGCTCAACGTTTGGGAGCTTAGTATGTGTTTTTCCTAAAAGTGTAAGATTTGGGCAATGTTCTATTTACAGGTACAAGGGGAGACTACGGGATTTTCGGCAGAAGTCCAATGGTTTAAGTTGTTTTTAAACAAAACTAAAGGTATTTGGGCCTGAAATCTGAGTCCAGATGTTGGACATGCACAAGTTCTCTCAGAGGTTCTAAGGGAATTCGAGGGCAAGTCCCGTCTCATGCTGCAACATCCCTCTATTATTACCCTGCATTTTGATGAGGAAATACTATGTCCAAAATGATGGAATTTAAAATTATGAAAATTAATGTTTTAGAATTTGTGAAGTTTCTTCTTTGGCTAGGGCATGTTTGGGAGTGCTTCTGGAATTGAAAGGGCTAAAAGTGTATTATGATAGCCAAAAGAGCTTCTAACAACGTTTGGCAAAAAAATTTAGAAGTGCTTTTGAGTCATAGAATCACTTTCTAGAGAAGCACATGCTATGTGCCTCTTCAGGAAGCACTCCCAAATGCTTTTTCAAGAAGCACTTGGATTACTTATGAAAATTTTAACGTTTTTACAATAAAATCTTTTTTTCTAGAGGTGCTTATGAGAAAAAGTGATTCCTAGATAAGCAGTCACAAACGAGCCCTAAGCAAAGTATGAAATTTAAAATAGAGAATTTGATGTTAATCTTTTTAGAGGCATCAATCTATAAATGAGGGGTGGTGGTTGGTAAATATGTTAATGATGGTGGTGGTACCAGTAACCTCATGTGTGATGCTGGTGCTGGGCTGCTAATGGTAAGGTGGTGGTGGTGGTGGTGGTGGGGTTTGGGGGGTGGGATCTTATTGCTATGCGGTAAATTTCCTTAAATGCTTGTTTCTCAAAATAATTGATGATTGACTAAATGAACATCTTCTAAAATTTCTCCCAATTTTTGTCGTTTCTATCTAATATGTACCGATAATGATAATTTATGGGTTTGGATGTAGGGTTTTCGCGACTGGCTATATGTTTTAGGGTCTTATAAGATTAGGTACCAATTTGAAATGACCCTAAAATTTGAGGATTTTATGTAGTTAACCCTTAAATAAACTCTGAGAGAAACTAGGCAATGCATGCTTGCCATTGCCAATGCTAGTTGTAGAATACGTCAGCGGGACCAGCAGTTGTGCGCCCCATTTTCAGAAATAACTCTCATCTCAGTCAGGCAGGAGCAGTTGCTAGCTGTGTGTGAAGAACCAAATTCCAAGAGGACCTATAGTACTTGGTCCACTATTGCTTGGGCTAAAATCATGTGGAAGGGATTAATCTGGAGAACTGGCAATCACGTCTGATTCTGCTTGGCACTTTATCGCGAAACTAAAAATCGCTGTAGCTGCCTTGTTTGTGGCAGCGATGTTTAAACAGGTTTTAATGGATTTTCAACCAATACAATTTAGGGCCTACACCCACAGATTGAGAACATGGCATGACAAAATTTAGGCAGGAGAAAAGTAAACAACTTGCATCACGTTAATAACTCCACCTCAAAACAAGAACTAAAGTGAACAAGAAATTCCTTTTAAGACACTTGTATTAAACCCCCAAAGTTTGCAAGGGAATAATAACAAATAATAATGCAGTGCTCTCTTAGGAATTAGAATACAAGCAAGAACGAGTGAGGACCCGAAAAAGAAAAAGGAAAAACCCTAAAACCCACAGGAATGCAATAAAAGAATTAATAGAACAAATAACAATGTGTCGTCCCCCGGCCCTCTTTATCTACACACCCGCCTAAACTATAGACTTCATCCCTCAAAATTTCCTCTTGGTAATGTGGAAAACAGTATTAAATGTCTGTAATCGGAGGAACAAATACTTCTGCAGCTCCAGAAAGATAATTAACTAGAACTGAAAACCACCCCTAAGACTTTATTCATGTATCTAATCACAATTTAACCCGCAAACCTCCAACACAGGGCCACCTTTTGACACAAATGGATTGACTCGAACCCACATAAGAGTTAATATTGAGGCCAGCAGAATGGACCAAACCAAAATAATGGTGGGCATCCTATCTTGTTTACCCAGTAATCCCTTGAGGAAGGGGTAGAGATGCATAATGACCCAGAAGGCGAAAAATAGCCGACCAAACAATGGACCCCATGAATCATAGCCGTTATTGATGGCGTCTGAGATACCAACGACAACCCCGACTATATTTATTATTAATAAAGTCATGGGAGGGATCAACAATGATGTCCACTTGAAGATGTAAAGTTCTGAAAACGCTCCATCATCTGCTGCCTTAGATGTAACTGTGAAGTTTGTGTTAACACCAGCCAAAACTTTGAGTAGACCCTGGAAGAGGGCAAACAGATGTGATGAAGCACCTCCAATTACCCAGAACTGCTCATTTCTCCACCAGTCATCTATCCCAACGCCACCCCATTGCATCTCAAGGATACCAGTTGCAGCAATGGATATGAAGAGAGCCATGAAAATAATACTGGCATAGTTGCTTATCTACATATTCAAGTTAAGAAGCCAAGAGTTAGAACAGGCATGATTAACATAATCGAGTTATATCAGCTGTGTCAAGGATGTAATTTTGGACTAAAAACATAGAGATTAAAGGGGGAGGGAAATAATACAATGATAGGCATTGCAAGTGTGATAACCTTCCAGTTAAAGTGATTTAGCAAGAATAAATACAGTAACAACTAAAAGCACTCTTAGCTCACATGCTTTTATTATTGTTAATCCAATATAGTAAAATTTTGCTAACATACTTCATACTCCAGAGGAACTTGAAGAAGTGGTTTAAGCTTGATAATGAAAGACACTTAACTTTTGCACACAACTCACAGTAAAAAGATCACAACCCAACAAAGTTTTTACCGGTTTAGCCATTCTACCATGAGAAATTCCTTTAAGCAGAATGCCACCAAGTTTTAAAAGTCAAGTATAGTTAAGAGCATATAATCATGAAATTTTGGTTCTAATAATCAAAAACCATATTAGCACATTCAACCAGCTCAATATGTTGCTAGAGACCCCAAAACTTCATATTTGAGACCTATATGCAGCTCAAACCCTCATACCACATATTTGTTACATTTAGGCATCTTTCCCGCATGGAACAGGAAAGGAGAGAATGGACTTACCTCAGGGACAATGAATTTCCCAGTCAGAAGGCAGATGGCTGGCAGACTACAGTAGACGATCAAGGGAAGGGAGGTCCAAGGATACACAACTGAGTTTATATAGGAAAATCGTTCCAACCATTTCAATCCGCTCCCATATCCATACCAGATTGGACAATGCCTACTCAAGAAAATCTCAACAGATCCAAGGGCCCACCGAAGAACTTGGTGTAAACGATCGGAGAGGTTAATAGGAGCAGATCCTTTGAAAGCAGGAAGCTTGGGTATGCAGTAGACGGACCGCCATCCATGGCAGTGCATCTTAAATCCTGTCAGAATATCCTCAGTTACAGAACCATATATCCAGCCAACCTGTTTGAGATTCAAAATTAGATTCAATGAGTGAATAAAAATGGATTGGGGATAATAAGTTTACAAAACTTTAAACTTCTTTCCAATTTACTTACTTCCTTTCCCCATTCTGTTTTATCTTCATAACCACAGCTTATGACTTGGATGGCTTCTTTCAGGAGAGATGCAGGACTGACATCATGAGGTATTCCACCATTCTCCAGAACTGCAGAGGCTACAAAGACTGGAGACTGCCCAAATTTCTTCTCCAATTTCAGTTGGGACATATTGGATGATTTATTGGTGTTTGGCTCTGAAATATGAGCACAAATTAGTCATCGGATGGGTAAACTTAAAACTTTAAATAAATAAAGAAACACCAATATAAGAATGATAGTCGCTTTCTTTGGTGCTACCAATACCTTCAATTCCCTCTTCAATATTTTCAAGTGCATGTATCTGCTTTGATGCTTCCCTCTGTTTCGATTTCTTCTTTTTATCTTTCTTTGACTTTGCATTCTTCTTTTTTCTAGACCCACACCAGAGGCAGCACCACTTTGGCCAGCAATTGCAGGTTCTGCTGGGGGGTTTCTTTTTGGTAGGTGCATCGTATCCATAAAGAGCTTGCCTTCTGAAAACACACCCAGTTCCAACATATATTGGTCCTTGTATACCGTCTAATCCTTTCATGTTGATCTGTTTTCAGTACCAAAATTAGCCTTTCCAGTAGCAAAAGAGGATAAAATATCAAATCAAAAGAAATCATATACTTACATCAAAGAATACAACATTCCGATTGGAGTATCTATCATGACGATCAATCCCATCAAATCTTTGAGGGAACTGCACATAGCAAATTTTCTTCCCTGATGTAGGGTCCATCATGAAACACATGGATTCTCTGATTGCCTTGCTATTGTTGATGTAGTGATCACAGTCCACATTCAAAAGATAAGGAGCATTTGAGATAATTGCTGAGACCCGCATCTTTAGATATAAAATAAGGGAAAAAAGTTGTAAATTCTGAGCCATAAACATCCTAATAAAAAAGGATTGCCAAAAAATAAAACCAAAGAATGGAGTAAAATAAGGGAAAGGAGTCAACTTTAGGTAAAATATAGATATAAAAGGAAAAAGGTTAAGGCTTACCAGAGCATTCATGGCACCGGCCTTTTTATGGTGATCAAACCCTGGTCTCTTTTCACGAGAAACATAAACCAGACGAGGTAACTCACATCCTTCAACATCACGAACACCATTATTACCAAGAAAGACCTGTAAATGAATATAATCTTTATTTGGTACTCTTCAGACCATCAATATATTGTATCATGCCTAATCCCACACTTATCCATTGCAGCCCAGGTGTCAAACATCTATGACAAAATTACGTGAAAAAACCTCCCTAACTACAAAAAAGGCAATTACCAAAAAGCAAATAAAAGGTACAACTAACTGAAAATTCTGCAAGAAGCTCGAATTTGTGTATGCTCTTGATATGTGGTACACTAATACTACCTTAAAACATAAATAATATATATATATGCGTACATCAATTACACATAATCATCCTCGGCAATCCAAAGGCACATTGACTCTCAACGAATATTAACCCAGAATTCTAATAAACACCATTCAGGAGAAGAATTACATTGCAACTGACACAATTCTTCCAAAAATAAAATATGAGAAACAAAAAATGCCACATCTTTTTTAGTGTATTATCAAAATATTGCAGTCAATAACTTGAAGAAAGAAATTTAATCCCACCTGAATCATGCCAGGATGGTCTCGTACATCGTTCCCAGGCCAAGGAGTCCCATCCTGCATTGTCCAGCCATCCTCAGGAACCTTTTGTGCCATGGCTACCAAGCCATTAATCCTAACTTTAAATTCTTCATATTCTCTCTGCACAAACATTAGAATAAAATTATTTATGCAACCTCTAAGGTATTTTACCAGAACTATTAGAGAAAAAAAAACAACGAAACGATTTTTTGAAAAACAATGCATTCAATTCTTTACAAGAAACTGCATGAAAAAAGTCACAAACCTTCATTGCACGTCTTTCCCTAACAAATGCTGGATGAACTTTATTTTTCAAATAGTCAATCTTTTGACAGAAGTACCATTCTGGGGCCCGGGGCTCAATACTATATTTCTTACAAAAAGGAACCCATTTCCTAGCAAATTCAGATGTCTCAGAAAGAGCTTCAAAAGTAAGCATGGCAGCACCATCATCCGATACATAGCACGCAACTTTATCAACTGGATAATCAACCGCAAGGATGGATAGAACCGTGTTTGCAGTGATTAGCGGAGGTTCTTTCATAGGGTCAACTGTACTAACAAAGATATCTACACTGGCTAATTCAGATGGCTTCCCTTCCTTTTCGTACCTGAGAATATAAGGAGTAAATGATGAAGAAACTTATTCCTGCTTATTTGGGAATACCCAAAGCAAGTGGGAAAATGCAAAACTTTCTTCCACAAAAAAAGGACAAAAAATGAAGACAACACAACACTAAATAAGTTGACCTACCTGAGCGATAGCCGATCTAGGTATGTTTCTCGCTCTATTGGATACCATTTGGGGAACTGATCCAGAATCCATGATACAGCAAACCATATTTCACATATGACTGATGTCAACCACAAGCCATATGCATCCTTTACTGGATGGAGAATTCTATAATGAAAAAATAAGCCAAGGATTACAAGGCGGAGTATTATTATCATTCTGTATGGATTTATCCTGCTCGAAGGGATGGGTAACTTCCTTGAAAGTGGCTGCCTGCCTTCATCCATCCTGATAAAGTATATCAAATGAAGCTTGTAAATATACGCTGCATGATATAATGCAGGAAAAAATATCCATTTTTCCAAATATACTTGAGAAAATCCCTATCATGAAGTATAAACAATCAACTAACTTCATTGGTAACTACCACCTACGAACAATGAGGGGATTGGAGTTTGGAGGAACAGAATGCTCTGTCTGTGTGTGTGTGCGCGTTTGTATGCAGTTCCATAATCCTCACGTTTCTTTGTCATGTAATTATCACAACATTAACTGCAAAAATATTTTTTCCTTGTATAAGTTTTAGATGGTCACTTACATGGGTAAATCAGGATCATCCGGTTCATTCCCACCAAAGTTTCCGCCATTGTTAACTCCTTCATGCTTTACAACCTGAAGTTTGTCATTCTGCTTTTTCTTCCACTCTTCCATTCGGTCTTTCCACGCAACACTCCCATACCCATAGACTGCAATGTCTTTCTTAGGGACCATTGGTCTAGGTTGCACTAAGACATTCAAAGTGCAAAGATTACTACTTGAGGGATAAAAACAGTTACAAACATGCATAAAACACAACATCATGCAATTTTACAACAAAAATAACTTACAAGGAGATGGATCAGGAAAAGGCATCGGATGGACTCTGTTTCCATGACCCAAATAGGGAGGAACAATAAGAGCATGTCGATCCGAAGAAATTTCAGAATCCTAAAACAACAAAAAGTGTCACCATAAGGCTTAATCAAATCACAGCACACAACCATAGGGACATACACTGACATGCATGCACACATAAATAAATAAATTAAAAAGACGGCTTGCGAATTCTGACTGATTTACCTCCTCGCCATAGGTTAAGAGTGGGACTTCAGAACCCAAGGGAGATTCATGTTCTGAGTGTGTGGGAATTCTGAGATTGCAGTCGGAACCACGGCCAATGTTAAGGCGTGAAGACAGCACAGCCTCCGCAACTTGATGTGGATCCAGAGTATCAAGATTCCCATAATTGAACTCATTGTCCAAATCGTCAATGTCATCTTCTTCATCATCACCTTCAACCCTTGGACTACCTGCAAGTTGTGTCACTAGTTAAGTTAAAAGTTTCACATTCAGTGGCAAATTGAAGTAGCTGCATATAAAAAAATGGACTCACCTTTGATTCGTTTGTATCTGGTTTTACATTGAGGGCAAGCCTGATTTCCTTCTCTTCTTTCATACTCATAACAAGGTCTGCACACAGGGAAAGCACATTCGTTGCAGGCCACAAAGGGCTCTCCATCTACTGTAATCTCAATCTCGTCCCCACAAATTTGACATATTTGCCCACTCAATTCTTGTACAGACTTTATCTGTAAAACAGAAAAGGCAATAATAAGGTTGACAGCTTACGATGTAATATAAATTCTCGTCTTTCCATCGGCTCTATAGATCCACCAAACATGTAATACTGACGGTGAGGCGAATGCACATTATGTTTTTAGTGGGGGATTTCTGAACCTTCCCAACCCCCTTTTAAGCACAGTTATGTGTAAACTTTATCATTGCAGTGAATGATCAGTTTGTCACTTTCAAACCAAAGTAAATTAATAACAAGTAACACCTTCAGATAAAAGTTTAAAAGTTTCGCAAAATGATTCCACAACATCCAATTAAGCTAAATTTCCTACACTTTGTTCCACTTTTTCACCAGTTTATCCAATCAAAACAATAATTCCACTATATACTACTGTTTCTTGAAAACAATTTTTTTCTGAAATAAAGAATAAATAACTTTATTTGTTTTAGCTAACGTTTGCTTTCTTAACCCCAGGTTCCCTGACTGTGTTAAAAGACTACTACCTACTTTGTCCCTTCCTTTGTCTATGGGTTAGCGTAGAGAAAAGAGAGATAAATGTGAATGATTTCATACAAGACTTCGATCTTCAAGAATAATTTTCTGAAATGTCTTAAAGAAATAAATTGTTACATAAGTTCATCAAAATTCCAACATCAATATAGTACAACGCCATTTCCAATTACACTGTCAATAAATAACCAATTTCTAAAATAATTAACCAAAAAAATTAGAAGATAAAGATAAAACCGCACAACAGAAGCCGAATCTAAATCCCCTTGTCAAATCAGTTTTGTTCAGTCAGAAAGCACACAAAGCTGCTGCATTTCAACTTGAAGGACTCATCTTGGAAATGAGTAAAATTAAAGGGAAAATAGAACACCAAAATATGCATAAATAGATAAGCCAAAATGATCATTCTATCAATAACAGAAACAAAAAATAATAATAACAAAAAAAAATGTGCAATCCCCAAACTTATAACATAAGTTCAAATCAGAAGCAAAGGTTTACAAAATTCATCAAACACCATCACAAACCCTAATTGACAGCATTTGCATTAGACACCAGATTAGAAAACAACAAAACGCACAAATGGGTATCCTCAAAACCAAGAAAAACATAAAACTGAGGGGTTCCAGGGGCTTTTACCCGTGCATTCTCATCTGCATTGATCAGCACAAACTCATTCCTATTATGAGAACCAGCAACAAGTCTACCTCTTGTATCCATCGTTCACCAGGAATAAAAAAACACCACCACAAGAGTAAGGAAGAAGAAGGCGAGTGTTGAATCCAACAAGCCCAGCTGCTCAAATCTAGAAAACCCAAGTCAAGAACCGATCTTTCACTGAGTCTGCTGGCCCCCAACTCGCCCAAAAGATCCACTTTTACGCTGAAGACTCGCTATGGTGAGTTCCCATCACAAGAAACCCAAACCCCACCCACATATGAGATGCTTTTTATAATAAGGAAACACTAAAAAGAGAGTCTTCCGCGTGGGCTTTTGTAATTTGATTCCTGCGCAAGCCAAGTCTCCTCTGTCACCTGCGTGGTCTCAATCTGTGTTGCCAAATATGCCAATCTTGGAGATAGAGAGAGAGTATGTGTGAGGACTCTGTATGTGGAAAATCAGGAAGCGTAGGAGAGAAGGAGATAATGAATGGTTTAGAGAGAGAAAATAGAAAGAGAGAGAGAGATGAAAATGTTACAGCAAAATGCAGATCAGCAAATGTAATATATGATTATGTATGTGATTGAGAAAAGCATAGTGAGTGAGGTGAGTGGGGCCACCGGAGTTGGTAAGAAAAGCAATTGCCAAAAACAAAAAACTGAAATCAGAAACAAAAATATTTATAATGAAAAAACACAAAAAAAAACAGAGCAAATATTATGTCATGTCCCTTCCTCTTTTCTCTTCCCGAATAATTTGTCTGTGTTTCTGATTTTGTAAGTTACTAATACTAACAACTTTGTTCGGTTCAACTTCTTCAAGTGTTAATTTTTTTTTCAGGGTTGGTGTTCGTTTTCTGTGTATTTAATAAAAAGAACTGCCTCAAAATAAATGAATAAAAATATTTTTGGGTTCATTTATTTTTGGCATCAAAAAAGGAAAATCCCCATAGAGAAAATGGACGACAGAAGGAGTGACAGTGACTATTATTACTACTACTTAGACGATGGAGACATCAAGAGAGAGAGAGAGAGAGATAAGAAGAAAATAAAGACAGCCAGGAAGTAGGATCTGCTCACGCGGCGTAGATCATGTCTTGACTGTGCTTTAAGTGTAAATTAAATAACATCCTCCCTATTTTTGTACGAACTAGTAAATGCTGGCATGTTTGGTAGTGCTTTTGAAGATATTAAAAGTAATTTAAATATTATTTTAGTAAAAAGATTTAAAATTATTTATCAATCATAAAAGTATTTTCTGAAGAAGTAATTAGCACAGTAAGCCCTTTCATTTTTAATAAAACCTTTTACGTTATTCTAATAGAAGCACTTCTAGAAACAATTCTTATTAGCAAAAGTGCTTTCTACAAAAGCAGTCTCAAACGGGCAGATTCACAATTTCATTGTTTTACTCTCTCTTTTTTTTGTAGAAAATGTGTGAGTTTTCCATAATTCACTGGTAGATAAATTCTATATGTGTGTCTGCAAATGAAGAAAGAAAGATATAAATTTAAAACAAAAGGGCAATGGGTTGTGGTTTTGTTGTAGGCTAGCAATTTGGGTGGGTTTGGCAAGCGATTAATAAGGAAGTCTAGGAATGATTGTACTAGAATGGAATCAAGCTAATACCTATATGTATAATGTATTTGAGTGAGTGAGAGAAAATCTTACAAATGTTGCCACTTCATATTTCTGCAAATATGACAAATTTTTGTTAGTTTCTTTCTTATTTTAATGGCAATAACAAGGTGGTCTTTTATTCTTTGAACTTGCAAATGTTATGTCACGCTTTATTAATTATATGGGGTTACAACCAATTTTCACTTGGTTATGGCTCTTTTTTTTTTCTCTTTTATGGAATATTTCATACACTTTTTAATACATGTCATGTGTTAAGATTTTTGCCATTTTTTTCAACATCCACGATATTGAGTGATTAATGATTTTTTTACTCTCTATATCTATTTTTCACACGTAGGGCCAGTTTGGCATTGTTGTGCCTGTGAAAATAATCATTGTCAAATTTGCTGTGAGAAAAATCAGCTGTGAGAGAAAGCGTTTGGCGTTTGGTAAACTTTTTGTTACAAGTGTTGCTGGTATTAATTCCCACATAATCAGAAAAATGACTGCCGCATAATCATTAAACCCAACGCCTCTTCAAAACTCATTCCTGCATAATCAGAAAATGAAAGCACCTCATTAGCTGCTTTCCCTTATAGCTTTCTCTCACATCAATTTTTAATAATAAGTGATTTTCTCATAGTTTACCAACGGGCTGGGTTTCCCAAAATTTAAAAAAATTCACTTATCACTCCAAATAAGCGAGGCCAACGGGCACTTAAAAGTAAGGACAACTACGAATTTGACATGAATTAATAAACGGAGCAGCCCACCGATTGGCAAAACTTGCATTGCATAGAGAGAGCTCAGTTTCATGGTTTGAAGAGCCACCAAATTTTCTAATGGATGCACTTTTTGAGGATTGTAACAAATAGGGTTTTACCCATACGAATCCTAAGGGGACGAAGGGCGCTCTATTCGTGACTAGGTTCTTGCTCCCACTTGAGGCTTGCCTAATCCTCTAGAACGTAGTCTGGTTTTTCCTATATTTGTTTACTTCACCCTCATTATTAATAAATATTATCCTTGATTCTATAAATAAATAAATAAATAAATAAATAAATAAGGACAACCACAAGTTTGACATGAATTAACAAAGTTAAGATAGTCATACAGGTTTTCTCATTAAGAAAAAAAAGATAGTAATTTGGGTTGCTCTTATTTTTCATGGCAAGATATCAAGGACTGTGAAGGCCATGGTTCACATTTAGAGCATTTCTACCAGTTCGGCCTTGGCTCGGCAGGAGGGGGCCCAAGCCCCAGGTTCGATGTTCCAGCGAGCTTCAATAGCCTGGGCAGCTGGTGGGCTCCACAAGACTAGGCAGGCCCGAAGGCAATAACAGCATAGGCTATTGCCTAGGTTTGCTGACATCAGCGAATGACATCAGCAACAACAAAAAATCTACAAAAATACTAAAAATTTCAGAATTTTTTTTCATAAATATTTAGTCATATTCTTCACTTCCCACATCAAAACTCTATACAAATTCATCTCCTCATATGTCATGTGAATAGTGATTGCCCTTGGGTTGACATGGCAATGGGTGGAAACACCACAAGCCTTTTGCAAGGGCTGTTGAGAACACTTAGAAGAAACTATAACACAAAAGCTTGAATGAAAAGTTCTTAATTCATTGATAACAAACTGTAGGCTTATAAAGCCTTTTACAATGAGATAAAATCAAATAACAGCCCACGTTTGCAACACCCTAAAACGTGGTAACAGACTAAGAGGAATTCGTTAAAAACACAAACAACTAGTCCCTAAAGAATAGGACTTATTAACAGACTGATTAACTAAAAGATCGGAATAATAAACTGTTAACCTCTAACAGTCTATCATTCACTCCCTTAAACTGTATGCATAATGCATTCAGTTTGTATTAGGAACTTCACACATGCCCAAAAAACTACGAAGCTTCAAAAACACCTGAGCGGCTTCGTCAATCACACCATCTTTTACCAAGTCACGAATAAAATGAAACCTAATGTCAATGTGCTTGCTGCTGCCATGAAGAATAGGATTCTTGGAGAGTTTTATGGTTGAACTGTTATCACACAGAATTGTTGTGCATTTCTCCTGCACATAACCAAGCTTCTCTAAAACTCTTCTTAACCAAACACTGACAAGCGCATGAGGCAGTCAGCGATGTACTCAGCTTCAGTGGCGGATAGCTAACCACAAGCTGCTTTTTGGATGACCATGACACCGCTCCAGAACTAAACATGAATACACTCCCCGAAGTACTCTTGCGATCATCTACATCTCCAGAAAAATCACTGTCTGAATAGGTTGTGAGTTGCTTACAGCCTCCTTTCTTGTAGAAAATCCCCAAACCAGTCGTTCCCTTCAAATATCTAAGCAATCTTTTCGTTGCCAACCAATGTTGCTCTGTAGGGCATGACATGAACTTGTTGATAAGACTCACACCACACATCAAATCAGGTCTGGTTGCAGTTAAGTACATAAGATTGCCAACCACCTGCTTAAACTCACTTGCATCAACCTTAGCTCCCTTCTCGTCCTTTGACAATTTGCAACCTAGAACTATGGGGTTCTTCACCAAGTTGCTTCTGGCCATGCCAAATATTTCTAAAACTTCATGAGCATACTTTCTTTAACACACATAAATCCCATCAGAATTTTGTAGTACTTCAATCCCTAGAAAATATCTCATCTTTCCCAAGTCACACATGTCAAATTCTAACATCATCGACTTCTTAAACTCTTGACACATGCTCATGTCATTCTTAGTAAAAATTAAATCATCAACATAAAGACTGACAATTAAGAGCTTACCTCCTTCCTTCGACTTTGTGAATAGGGTGTGTTCACAATAACACTTTTCGAAGCCTTCTTTAGCAAAATAGGCCTCAATTTTGCTGTACCAAGCTCGTGGAGCTTGTTTGAGGCCATACAGCGCCTTATTCAGCTTATAAACCTTGTGTTCCTCACCCTTCTCATATCCCTGAGGCTGTTGGACAAACACTTCCTCACTAAGCTCACCATGCAGAAATGCGCTCATCACATCAAGCTGAAAAATACTCCAACCTTCTTGAGCTGCTAGGGCAATTACCAAACGTATGGTATCTAATCTTGCAACTGGAGCATAAACTTCTGTGTAATCAATCCCATATTGTTGTGCATATCCCTTTGCCACAAGTCTAGCTTTGCACTTGTCTATCTCACCACTTTCATTGAGTTTTGTTTTAAAAACCCATTTAACTCAAATGGTCTTCACTCCTTCTGGTAGGATAGTCAGATCCCATGTTTTGTTACGTTCAAAGCCTCAATCTATGTATTCATGGCATATCTCCATTTCTTGTTCTTCACAGCTTCCTCAAAAGTAATGGGATCAGCTTTTGTGAGAATCATCATGGCACTCAAGTCTTCTTCTTCTGACAAACCATCTCCAGTTTCATAATCTTGCATCCAAAATGGAACTCGTCTTACCCTCCCTTCAACTGGACCCAAGGAATTCCCATCACGTGATTCACTGGAAGGTGAGCTGGTGCCACTTGAACCAACTCCATTTGTGCCATTTGAGCTAGCTTTTTCATTCTCGTTAACTTTTGCTCCAAGTTCCCCTTCATTCTAAGCTTCATCATCTTCTTCTTCACTACTATCACCCCACTCTAATATATCCAAAGCCATTTCTTCCATGCTCATGTCCCAATTACAACTTTCGTTCTCCTCAAAAACAATGTCCCTACTAACAATTATCTTCTTAGAGACCGGGTCAAACAATCTATAAGCTTTCGACTCATCACTCACTCCCAATAAAACACACTGAATGCTTTTGTCAAGCAACTTGATTCTTTTCTGGTCTGGTACGTGCACATGAGCCAAGCACCCAAAAACTTTGAAATACTCTACTGTAGGCTTCATACCACTCCATGCTTCCTCTAGAGTTCTATTTTGCACAGCCAAAGTAGGGCACCTGTTGAGGACATGCACACACCATCTCACAGCTTCTGGCCAGGAAAGCCTTTGGAACTTGCTTCTCAGTGAGCATACAATGCACCAAATTTATCACAGTCCTATTCTTTCTCTCAACAACTCCGTTTTGCTAAGGAGTATAGGTTGTGGTTAATTGCCTGGTTATGCTATTTGCCTTACAAAACTCCCCAAACTCATTTGAGGTGAACTCACCACCTCTGCTAGTCCTTAAACATTTAAGGTAGGCACCTGTTTCCTTTTCAACACAAGCCTTATAACTTATAAACATGGTAAAAGCCTTTGATTTTTCATGCAAGAAGTAAATCCAAGTCTTACGACTAAAGTCATCGATAAAACTCAAGAAATACCTCTTGTTGCTGTTTGATACAGGCTTTATAGGGCCACATATATCGGCATGTACTAGCTTCAGCTTCTGTAACACCCTCCATAGACTTCTTTTCGGAATAGATTCCTTGTGCTACTTTCCAACCAAACATGTTGTGCATAACTTTGCAGGAGTTATAAGAGAAGGCAAACCACTGACCCTCTTTTTGTATTGAAGGGTTCTCAACCCTTTGAAGCTTAAGTGTCCAGAATTTGCAGTGCCATAAATAACTCTCATCCTTTGTCACAGCTTGAAAACAAGTAGTATCTTTAGGCATCATCGCTGCGAGCACAACAAACATCATGTTAGCGCTCATCTCTGACTGAATAATTAGACCCTTACTAGGATGAAAAACTTTGCACTCCCCATGTTGAATCAGAATTGCCACACCTTTTTCTTGAAGCTGCCCCATACTTAACAAGTTATTTTTCAACTCAGGAATGTAATAGACCTCAAAAATTACTTGAGTGATTCCATTCACTTGCATTCGAACGTTTCCTTTCCCCACAACTGCCATCCTTGAGTTGTTGCCTAGTTTCACAGCGTTTGCCGGAGTTGAACATCCAAATCCGAGAACCATTCTTTATTCCCACTCATATGATTACTACATCCCGAATCGAAGAACCATACCTCTTCTCTCTTAGCGTGGTTAAGCTCTACATAGGACATTAATAACAGCTCTTCTCCTTCATCTAGTTCTGCGTAGTTGGCTCCCTTCTCCCAACAGGGACACTCATACTGAAAATGTCCTAATTTGTGACACTTAAAGCACTCAATAGTGGCCTTGTTGAAAGGTTGTCTGCCACGACCTCTTCCTTTTCCTCCTGAACATCCTTTGTTCATGGACCAGGAAACTGCTCTCAGCTCGTCAATGGTCAGTGTGTTCAAATCATTGGACTCTTCAATGGAGCAAACCACATAATCAAATTTTGAAGTCATGGACCTCAAAACTTTCTCATTGATGATGGTTTGGCTCATTGTCTCACCATGAGCCTTCATTTTGTTGGCTATAGTGAGAGTACGAGCAAAGAAATTATCAACAGTCTCATCCTCCTTCATGTGAAGAGTCTCAAAGTGCCTCCGAAGTGCTTGCAACTGTGCCCTCTTCACCTTGGTAGAGCCTTGGTTTTTCTATTTCACGGAGTCCCAAATACTCTTTGATGTGTCTCTCTCGAGTATAGTCTCCCCATGATATTCCGATATAGCTTGAAAAAGGTAATTCTTTACCTTTAAGTCCTTCAGCTTCTACCCCTCGATCAATTTGCGTTGTGCTTCTGTTGCCACCATCGTAGAGACAGATTGTGTCAACACCACTGAAATCTCATTCTCTATGAGATCCCAATATTCCTTGGAATGGAGAAAGTTCTCCATTAACATCGCCCAATGATTGTAATGTCCGTCAAATTTGGGAATGGTCGGCTGCACAAAACCACTGCTATTGCTCTCCGCCATTCTGCTTGACTCCCTTACTCTTGAAAGAAAAAATGTGGTTTCTTTCCACACACAATCACAATCAGGCCCCCTATGATGGAGCTCTGATACCAATTGTTGAGAACACTTAGAAGAAACTATAACACACAAGCTTGAATGAAAAGTTCTTAATTCATTGATAACAAACTACAGGCTTGTAAAGCCTTTTACAAAGAGATAAAATCAAATAACAGCCCACGTTTGCAACACCCTAAAACGTGGTAATAGACTAAGAGGAATTCGTTAAAAACACAAACAACTAGTCCCTAAAGAATAGGACTTATTAACAGACTAATTAACTAAAAGATCGGAATAATAAATTGTTAACCTCTAACAGTCTATCAAGGGTTGCCACTATTCATGTGAATAGTACAGCCCTTGCCTTGCCCTTGCCCTTGGCAATGGAAAATGGGTGGAAGTGCTCTTAGGGTCGTAAACTAACTCAATGCAATTTGAATTCGGCTCATCTTTAGCTTAGTCAAGCTTGTCTCCAAAATTTTAAATAAATAAAAAAAACAAATCAAGTCAAACTCGACTTGTTTATCAAGCTCTAGCTTTGATATGTTGAGTTCATAAAGCTCATGAATTGTTAGAATTTTGTCATGAGACAACTCGAAGTTAGGCTTTAGTTTGACTTGTCGGCTCAAACTTTGACTCATAATTTAAAACATTTTATATTTGTAATTATATTACGATAAAAAAAAATTATGATAAATAATTTATTCAATTTGACAAATAGAAAATATGGGTATTCTTTTTAGAAAGAGAATTCATTCATAGAATCAAAGTCGTACATAGAGCGACACGATACAGGAGTCTCATTAAAACCACATTGGACAAACCCCAAGCAATGAAAGAGTACCACACATGTCATGGACTAACAAGAGAGTCTGATTCATGTCACTTTGGACCACTACAGTAAAGGAAAAAAACAAAAAAGAAACCTAACACAAAGATCACCCACGAGAGCACATCAACACATAACGACTGCGAGAAGAATCCTGCTATGAAACCATAGTCCTTTGTACAGCCACAAAATAGTAAAAACGCCTTACAGAGAGCACACTAAGAGAGACTCCAATAATGACATAAGAGAAGCCACACATAAGCACACTAGCTCAATCCAAAACCCACCAAAGAAAACAGAACTCTTCAATTGGCACTGAAAAGAGATACTCTGCAAAGGACAACACAAAAGAAGAAACAAACACAGCGAACATGCTAGGAAAAGAAAAAACTGAATATAAAAATAAAATAAAATAACCCTCAAAAGGCACATCATATCATCTCAACATTGGAAAGGAAACCTCCTATGAAAATATCATAGTCCTTTAGGCAAGCGAAGAATCAAAAGGTATCCTGAGATAGATAACAACATAGAAGAACGCCACGCAAAAAAAAAAAAAAACAAAAAACAAAACAAGCCTCAACCACTTAACCTAAATCCATATGTCAAGTGTTAAAGCACTCGCCCGATGCCAAGCCCATGAATGCTCCATATAAAGATTAAGGAAGGCTCCTAGGAGACCCCACCAGACCCGTCTCCATAGGCTTATAGAAACATGCACCACTGCATAGATGCTTAGGATCCACAAAATCTACCCCCAGGAACCAAGACATCACTACCAGAGGGACGCCGCAACTGGACTATGTTCACGTGGTGTGAGAACCAAGCGGCTCCCAAAGGACCGTTCAATATCAGCGATGGTAGCATCGCAGGTCCCGAGGGCCAGAAAAAGATGGCGACTATGGTAGGAGTAGAGATGAGGCTAGTCCCAAGTCGCAAGGAAACCAAAACACTAACACACCAAACCCCAAGACTTGGCTAAAGAACAAGGGGAGGCAAAACGACGGGAAAACAAAACAATGTGAGCGCACTAGCCCCAAGGGTATCGAGAGAGCGTGAAGGATTGAATGACAACAATATGAGGAGATAAGGCTAATAGCGATGATGGTAGTGAGCTGAATAGACTAAAAACCAAAACCTAACCTGAAACCCAACCAGTTCAGGACCGGAGGGATAAACAAGAACGGCGCCAACTGAATCGGCGACAGGGCTACGAGAGAGGACGAAGACGACAAGCGCTGTCAAATCAAGGAGGACGACAACAACTAGACTTGTGAGGAAACCCTAATATTGACGCACAACTCTCCTCGCGTAGCCAGAGAGCAACCCTGTTTCAATTATCCCAAAAAAAAAAACATGGGTATCTTGAAAAACAAAGTATTGGCGGGCAACTAGTATGATCTTTCATTTCTATTAAAATTGCACTATCAAATTACTCGTCCAATACCCAATAACAAGACTTTCTTCATTCCCACACAATTCTAAAACGATTAGATAACGTGAATTACATCAGGAAATCAGGGATCACGACATCCCTAAATTATGGCTTACGCCAACACATATTGTTGAAGAATGGATAAATCAAGATCAATCTTCATAGCACCAACTGGTGATTGTTGCTCGATGCATCTACACATAAGCATTAGTTGTTAAGAATTAGCGGGAGCTAGGGTCACGTTTTGATTTGGGTTATGTCTAGATAGTAGAAGGAGAAGGCCATTAGTTTGTTTGTGGTATTTGCAAACATCATCTCGTATTGAGATGGACTTCAAGGGTTGAAGTTAAAGTGAAAGGTTTGAAATTTTACATAAAAAAATTATAAGTCAACATCATCTCATTTTTTGTCAAACGGTTAAGTGAGCATCTCCAACCGATATGTCAAATTGCCACATGGACGTGAAATGGCAAAAATTGAAAGTTAAAGTTGATCCAACTAAGTAGTCAATCTTACATGGATTTGAAGCCTGGAAAAGATATTTCAAAAATAATATATCAAATAGCTTGATGTCAAATATTATTTTAATATTTTTCTAGTCATAGACCCTACTATCATTTATTCTCTTTTAAAAATTTATGCATCCCATTTGCTTTTAAAAATATATTAAAATAATATGATATTTGGCATTTTGGGTGGAGTTAAATTTTTTCCAAAGTGTCAAATTGCCACATACGCCATCAAATTCAAATTTAACATTTTGCATTTGATATCTCCCTTGGAGATGCTCTTAGAAGTCATTTTACAAAGCGATAAATTTGTCTTTAAAACTTTGAAGATAAGGTGAGTGGGGAAATAGGAATTGGGCGTGGAATTAGCAGCACTAAAAAAACATAGTTAGGTCACACCTCTTGCATTTTTTGCGGACATGAAATGGATTCAACCATCCATATTCTGCGGGACTTCCCTTTTGCTCGTGGTGTTTGGACCAACTCCTCTTCGTACGGTTCTAGAGCACAATCTCAGGATCAGGGAATACATGATTGATTTTTATGTTGTTCGGAGAATCTTCCTCATGTTGTCTTCGAACTCTTTCTATCTATTGGCTGGGCAATTTGGAGGCAAGAAATGACAAGCTGTGAAACAACAAGAACATGTCCCCGAACAGAATTAGCCATTGCGCTACTATTAGACTGTCCTGACTTTGCATGAGTCCACGCCAAACAGGGTGGTCATGCTCGCACACTCATAAAGGCCCAGAAATGGACTAAACCGAAGCTAGGGGTGCTTGAAGATCAATGTTGACCGCTCATGGGCTGCAGGCAGCGCCGAGGGTGGAGTGGGCATTGTGGTACGTGACTCTTAAAGGTTACTTTGTTACAAGAAGGGCGTTACATGTCGACAACATCTATTCCACACAAGTTGAAGCAATAGTTGCCCGAGAAGGTGCAGTGTTGGCGGTGGAAAAGGGTTTCACTAATTTTATTTTTAGAGCGATTCTCTCCAGATCGTCTCTGTTTTAAGGACTACTACTCCAGATCGGGCTTTTATTAGCCCTATAGTGGAAGACACCAAGAGTATGATGTCGCAGAACACTGGAGAAGTTTTTACCCATATTGACCGTACTGCAACATGGTGGCTGATTGGTTTGCACGCTAGGCCGGAATATTAACACAATCATCACCTAGTTTGAGGAACCACTAGATTTTGTCGTTGATCTCTTATTTGCGGATTGTAACTAGGAGTTTTTTCATGCATGTTACTGCTTCCTCTTATGGTTGAGCGGGTACGGCTACTTTGTTAGCCTGACGTCCAAACCCATTGGAGTAGAAACACTCACCTAATCCCTGATTACATAACCCGGTTTTTGTATTTGTTACTTTCCTATTCAATAAATACTATTGCCTTTTCTCAAAATAATAATAATAATAATAAATAATAAATAAGGTTTGTTGGGTGTGAATGGAATTTTTTAATTATTTATAAAAACCTTTTTATAGGATTGAAATATGGATAGAGCTACAAATTAGTTTTGGTTAAATATGTTTTTTGTCCTATTATTTTGCTCAAATTTCAACTTTGATCCATGTGATTCTAATTTAGGCAATTTAGTTTTTTATTTAATATGTTTATAATGTTGGTCCTTTTCATAAAATTTCGAGAAATTAGAGTTAGATTTATTTTAATTCAATATTTTTAATTACTTAAGAGCTTTAGTTATCTTCATTAGGGGAAAATATACAATTTAGCCAATGAACCTATTTGACGAAATTGAACAAAAAGGGCCAACCTTGTAAACAAATTAAAACCCATGGATTAAATTTTCAAAATTAAAAACAAAGGGACCGAAATTTGATATTCAAGTAAACACATACAGCAAAATTATGTTTAACCCTAAATTTTGGGGTTCAAGCATGTTTTTATCAAGAGATAAATATGAGCCGATGTTCCAAATCCCAAATGCAATTAATGAGGACAATGCCTTCTTAGAGCATCCACAATGGTCATTTAATAGTTCAATATAATAATTCAATAAATTTAACTATTTTGGCATTTATTGAATTAAACTACAGTTTTACTTGCAATGGTAAAGTTCAATAGCTTCATATCAGTAGTTATATTTACTTATATAATTTTTTACATACTCAAATAAAATAAAATGAATAAATTTAATAACACTAAAAAATTGTATCATTGAAATATTCTCAAAGAAATCTACAAAAAGTGACCAATTTTTATTATACTTGAAAAAAAAATTTGATTGATGTATTTTTTCTATTGCATTGAACTATTGAACAACCATTGCTGATGCTTTTAACAACATAATGCATTAATTGTTGTATTTTATTTTATTTTTATTAGCATGTGGGTCTCATGGTTAGGGTTCATCACATAGCACGCTCTATACTAAATCACATCATTGCAAGTGAGATTTTACTATTTTAATTTAATTTCATACGATAAAATTACATTAATTCTAACTATTGTTCATCCTCTTAGTCAATAATTCTTATTGACCTCCCACCTTTTACTAGGGTACATATTCTCATTTCCTATGCCTTGCACATTTAACACCCAAAGCTAATAATTTATTTGATTAACTATTCATGCACAACCATTTTTTAATCGGCTGCCACATAACATGGTTGTTCCTTTTCTTCTTTTTTCTCCTTCCCATGCTCCATGCCACATGGGCATGGATTGTCGGTGGGTAAAATGCATACACCTAAAACCCTAAAATAATACAAAAAAGGGTTATTATGCCCATGTATTTATTTATTATATTTTTCTAATACGTTTGATTACCTTTACAATGACCTTTTTAACTTGTAAATCTGTGACAGGCTACACATTACAATTATATTATCATAAGTTGATTGTAATGATTGTTAATCACACACGCTTTGACCATCTTCCTTCATTATTTTTTGTTGTTGTCATTTTACTTCTTTTATTGGAACCTTCAAGATTACTTGCTTTTACACAACGTGTATTCAAAGGAAAAAACCCATATGGAGGGCATGTGAAACTCTAGCATTCGCCTTCTAATATGATTATGATTATGATATTCACTTTAATGCACTGAGAAAAAAAAATTTGGAGTATATGGGTTAGGCCAGTTGGTCAGGCATTGAGGTTTTTCGGGCATGTTACTACTTCCGCTTGCGGTTAGCGGGTATGACTACTTTGTTAGCCTGACGTCCAAACCCATTAGAGTAGAAACACTCGCCTAATCCCTAATTACATAACCCGGTTTTTGTATTTGTTACTTTCCTATTCAATAAATACTATCGCCTTTTCTCAAAAAATAAAAAATAAGGTTTGTTGGGTGTGAATGGAATTTTTTAATTATTTATAAAAACCTTTTTATAGGATTGAAATATGGATAGAGCTACAAATTAATTTTGGTTAAATATGTTTTCTGTCCTATTATTTTGCTCAAAATTTCAACTTTGATCCATGTGTTTCTAATTTGGGCAATTTAGTTTTTTTATTTAATATGTTTATAATGTTGGTCCTTTTCATAAAATTTCGAGAAATTAGAGTTAGATTTGTTTTAATTCAATATTTTTAGTTACTTAAGAGCTTTAGTTATCTTCATCAGGGGAAAATATACAATTTAGCAAATGAACCTATTTGACAAAATTGAACAAAAAGGGCCAACCTTGTAAACAAATTAAAACCCATGGATTAAATTTTCAAAATTAAAAATAAAGGGACCGAAATTTGATATCCAAGTAAATACATGCACCCTCTATTGCAATTGCATTTATTGCAATGAATTAAATCGCCCCATTGCAAATGAAATTTTACTGTTTTAGTTTAATTGTATCCTCCTACCTTTTACTATGCTCATTTCCTATGCTTAAGCTAATAATTTATTTGATTAACTATTCATGCACAACCATTTTTTAATCGGCTGCCACATAACATGTTTGTTCCTTTTCTTCTTTTTTCTCCTTCCCATGCTCCATGCCACATGGGCATGGATTGTCGGTGGGTAAAATGCATACACCTAAAACCCTAAAATATATAATACAAAAAAGGGTTATTATGCCCATTTATTTATTTATTATATTTTTCTAACACCTTTACAATCTCCTTTTTAACTTGTAAATCTGTGATAAGCTACACATTACAATTACATTATCATAAGTTGATTGTAATGATTGTTAATCACACACGTCAACGAGCTATACACTTAAACTTTGACCATCATCCTTCATTATTTTTTGTGGTTGTCGTTTTACTTCTTCTATTGGAACCTTCAAGCTTACTTGCTCTTACACAACGTGTATCCGAAGAAAGAAATCCATATGGAGTGCATGTGAAACTCTAGCATTCGCCTTCTAGTATGATTATGATTATGATTATGATATTCACTTTAATGCACTGAGAAAACAAAATTTGGAATATGCGGATTAGGCAGTTGATCAGGCATTGAGTCCTTCCCTTCGTACTCAAGTTTAAATCCACTTTCATGTAAATTAGATTGATTTTGAGTAATTTAAATAGAGACGAACTCAGGATCTCAAAATTGGGTGAGCTAGATTTACCTTAAAACTTAAAACTTATATAATAATTATAAGAAAGAAGAAAAAACACTCACCTGAACTATAGTCAAGTTAGAGAAATAATGGGTCCGTCCCCGACTTTAGACTACTGGTTGTTTACCCAAAAAGAAACTTAGGGTCAAACACAAATCAACAAAAACATGACATTTGGGGTTTGCTTTGAGAGATCATATCAAAGTTGTAATTTGGTAACTAACAGTTTGGTTTGTTTTAGCGCATAATATTATGATTAGTGGTGGGGGGAGGGGAATTAATAAAACTTTCCATGGATTCATCAACTGCAGTCTAGTCAAATGGCAACATGCCACGTGAGCTAATGTGAGAGTGTCGGGTCCATAGACAATGGAGTAAGTTCTAATCCGTGTGGGGCCAGAGGGTGGGCCCCACCCCCCATTTGAGGTTGTCTCGTCCCGTTGGGAACTAACTAGATGGATGACTTTCACCAAAAAAAAAAACTAGATGGATGACGATGACAAAGACTTGCGAGAAAGAGGAAGGTAACAGCTGGCTCCGTGTTGTTTGCTTGGGTGGAAAGTGAAGTCTGAAACCACACAAGAGAGAAAATCTAGTGAGAAAGAAAAAGCTGGGCAGATGGTATGGTAGGAGGCCTTTGTCGCCAGACTGTGTACGACAACCTAGCGCCAGTTATCACTAGCGTTTGTCTTTTGTGCTTTGCTTGTACGGAGTGAACTGCTAAAAAGCGCTGTTTAAATAAGTGCTTTTTCTTTTCACCTCGTATTTGAATTGATGTTGAGTCTTGACTTGAGGACTAAAATTATTACATGGGCTCTCTCTCTCTCTCTCTCTCGTTTGTGGGCTTTGCCTGGACGCGTTTTCTAGAAATACTTTAGTTGGGCTTTGTTATTCACAACCGCGCATTTATTCACTGCACCCATTTAGAAAGTTCATAGAAAGTGATCCCGACATTGTTGTCCCGGATCTCAAACACCTCAAGCCATTGCATCTCAAATCAAGACCATTAACCAACAACACTCTTTATGGAAGGGATGTTTGAAATAAAGGCAACTCAAACCCAATATGTGGCTCAAATCTTGGTGATGCGGTGAGTGCCGTTTCTTCATATCCTAATGTTGTATTCATAATTATATTTATGAACTAACTTATTTTTCCTTTAACCCATGCATAGTATTTTCAAGCAAATTCATATTTTTGAATGATAATAAGCTTCTAAATAGGTCTTTTGATTTGTATCATGCTCGGCACATCTTAAAATATTGCCCGAAGTGGAACGATCAATTTCAATCTCCTATGGGAAGATCATCTTGTTGAGAGTATTTGTCCCACATTGAAAAGTTAAGGGACCTAGCCCGGGTTTATAAGGAGTTGGGCTACTCCCCCCATTACCAATTGGTTTTGGGGTGGAACCTCAACTTTCTTCATGGTATCAGCAATCGATCCTCGGTTGTTTCTAAATTCTCATATCAAAATTTCTCCTCCCCTCCTCTTCAAGGGGGGGAGGGGGAGTGAAAAATGATATGTTTCTCTTTATCATGGAGATTTTGCCTCTTTCTTGACTCTGACATACCCTTCTTTTCAGGGGAGAAGAGAATTGAAGAGAAGTTTCTATGTTCTTAAGCCGTGTTCACAGGGTTTCTGTGTCCTTTAGCCGTGTTCACAGGGTTTGTGTCTTTTAGCCGTGTTCACAGGGTTTCTGTGTCCTTTAACCGAATTCATAGTGTTTCTGTGTTCTTAGCCGTGTTCACAGGGTTTCTTATTCCTCATATCCTCGTATCGTATCCTAAATCAAATTCCTCGTATCCTCGTATCATATTCCTCATACCGCCTTGTTAGATTCTAGATCTTCATACCCACATCCTCATCTACTCTTATCCCGAAACCCTAAACACATCTTTTTTCTCTTATTCTTCAATCCTTCCGCTGCCATGGATATCGTTTCCAAAACCACCGAATCCACTTTCTCATATTCAAATCCGAATCCGAATCCGAATCCCAACCTTCCAACCTTAATCCTTAATCCTAAATCCTTAATCCAAATCCAAATCCAAATCCAAATCCAAATCCAAATCCAAATCCTCAAACCTTCGAACCTTAATCCAAATCCAAACTCAAATCAAATCCCTCAAATCTAAAGTCCTCAAATGCCTTATCTCAAATTTCTCATACTCAAATCAAATTCCTCAAATCTTATACACATACCTCTCAAATCCAATTCCTACATCAAATTCATACATCAAATTCCTCAAATCAAATTCCTCCAATCAAAATCCCTCACATTCTCATATCACTTTTTACTTCTCTTATTGCATACTCAAAACGGCCGCGCCCAAAGCAAACGACCAGTCGCCCGAAGCAAACGACCGTCGCCCGAGCAACGACCGGTCGCCAGAGACTCTGCCCTGAATTGCATGGATTATCGACTTGGGTGTTACGAATTTCATGACTCACTTACCAAGTTGGGCATTTGTGACGTATATGCACCAACTTGAGGAGGAGTGTTGAAGTGAGTCTCCTAATTAATCAAGGAGATTTATTTCTTTGATTAATTAAGGGATTTACTTTCCTATTTTATAGATTTATTTCCTTGGTTAATTAAGGGATTTACTTTCCTATTTTATATAGTTGTCAAATCATTGTATAATTAGGAGATATTTTCCTAATCCTTTATTATATCTAATTCCTTGTAAAGCACTCATGTGAACTCTTATATATACCTCCTTATGGAGAAGAATAAAAAAGAACCTAACATATTCAAAACTCATATTAATATTTTGCCGAGGGCCCACTCCAACAACACCGACACTTGCCCCCACTTTACCACCTGCACAATCCTCAGGTGTGGGGTTTTATCACAAAAGGCCTCGGTGTTAGTTAGAGATAGGTATTTCTATTTAAACTACTTTCTCTTTGGCCCTCTGGCCGATGTGGGACAACAATGAGTTCCAACACTCCCCCGCACGTGAGACCCCATTTTTATGGGTCACACGTGGAAGATCTACATCGGCAACCACGTGGAGCCATGTAGGGACTCACCCATCGCGCGGGGCCAAACGGGGACCCACCCATCACACGGCACCTTTGGCCTACATGGAGCCAAATAGGGACTCACCCATCACGCGGGGCCAAACGGGGACCCACCCATCACGTGGCAAGTACGTGCCCGCAACCTGGCTCTGATACCATATCAAATTTTCCAGGTTAACGGGGCCGAGGGGCCACTCCAACAACACCGATACTGTCCCCACTTTACCACCTTAACAATCCTCAGGTGTGGGGTTTTATCACAAAAGGCCTCGGTATTAGTTAGAGAGGTGTATTTCTATTTAAAGTACTCTTTCTCCTTCTCTCTCTCCGATGTGGGACACAATTGGTTTCAACACTCAAAAAAAAAAAAAAAAAAAAAAAAACCTCAACTTTCTTCATGGTATCAGAGCCAGGTTAGCCCACGTGTGAAAGCCCAACGGCCACATGTGCTCTACGTCACCCAATATGTGTTGTTCACGTGTTAGACTTGAAAATTCGCCACACGTGCGGGGGCGTGTTGAGAGTATTTGTCCCACATTGAAAAGTTAAGGGACCTAGTCTGGGTTTATAAGGAGTTGGGCTACTCCCCCCATTGCCAATTGGTTTTGGGGTGGAACCTCAACTTTCTTCACATCTCAGCATAGTAAGGAGACCATTAATTTAGAGGATCATGCAGAAGATGTGGTAATGGCATACTGCATGGTTGGTGGAACAAGATAACTTTATTTGATAATGAAATATCATTCCCTTCAACCCAAAAAAAGAGCAGAGGGCACCTATCTCCCACATATAAAGAGATCTTCTCCAATACTACACATACTCTCTCACTTTAAACAATTATCTACTATACCAAACTCATTGTAACATGTGCAATTAGTCCATTGATTTTGGAGGCCATAGGCAGAAATGAAAAAATGAGGTCTTTTTTGTTTAACACTTGCCTCATTTTGAACAAAAATTATAATAATTAGTTTCAAATTTAGGTGGTAAGTAAGTTAGTTGAAGTAAAAAAGGCCCATTATATGAAAGATAACGAAAAAGACCTTAAAAAGTTTAAAATAAAGCCCAAAAAGCATTAGTTTCACACATTGCCTTTTTGGCTAGTATAGTTATTGGACTGGAGGTGTGTAGGAGGCCCCATTTTTTGGGGCCCTGTGCCTTCGTTCAACTTGCACTGTTGCACACCCTGTGGGCCAGGGTTGTGTGTAACCTTTCTATTATAATAATTAGAACCCCGACCAAATCAAGTCCTCCAATGAGCTTATCTTTCACCACGATTAACTTACTTTTTGGTCTTCGTGCTCTAGCCATGTCGAGTTGAGCATAAATATATTAGTTTAATGAGTTATGCATTGCAAGTATATATAGGAGTGACAATTTTCAACGCGTAGATTTTAAAAGAAAAATACACATAGTTGGTCGGAATTCAAAAGTATAAGCAATGGCGGACTTGTGTAGGCGCAAGGGGGTGCAGCTGCACCTCCTCTCAACGGATAAAGCCATGGAGGTGGTGGAGATTTGCCCCTTCGCATAGTCTAAGGTGTGCCCTCCACCCTGTTTGGCAAAATGTCTCACTCAAACTCGGCAAAGATGAACATTCGTTTTTCTGCGTGCGGAAATTTTGTTGTTTTAATTCCTGGTCAAAACAACATCATTTTGGATTAGGAAAAAAAAAATTGAAAACAAGAAACCTGCAACATTCATTAGTCCTTGGCGTACAGGATATAAAAAAAATTCGTATTAAAAAAAAGAAACCTAACCACCTAACCTCTTAACCTAAGCTACTGCGTGGTTAAAATAAAAAAAAAAAATAAAAAATAAAAAAACTTTAATCCCTAGCATACATGAAAAAGGAAGAAAAGAAAAAAAGAAAAGAAACCTAACCTAACCTAGGGCAATAAAAGATCATTGATCCCATCACATTTAATCTAACTCCAAGTCTTTATAAAATCTGAATTGTATTAATTATATTAGAAAAGTTGATATAGATCCAAATTCTTATCGAGGAGTTGGGTTTAATCCTCGGATTTGGTGACTTTGATCCAAGTCCTTTGACTTTTGTGCCACATAGAATTACATTCTTTTTTTAATATGTTTTGATGTAATTTTTTATTATTTTATTTTTAAAATAATTTTTTGTTCCAATGTTGCCCTTTATGACTTGAATCGGGTAATAATCATATGTCATATTGCCTATTATATAGGTATATATATATGTTTTTTTTTCATATTTTCGACAATGTGTAATAGTATTTTATGTACCTTTTTTTTTATAGGTAACATACAATTTTATTTTGTCTATTTTTGTATCTGATTTATAGGTAGTCTTCTAATTTATGTTCCAAACTTATAGGTAACATGATTTATCACTAAGTATTTTTTGTTGCTAATAATAACACTATTTACCTGTATGTCTGGTACATAATTTAATGTGGGTGCTTGTCTAATCGATTGGTATAATATGTGGCTCTTTACTTTTTATTGATTAAATTGTATTTTATCCATATATTAGGAATATTATCAAGGAAAAAAATTCAAAATTTAAATTATGGAATTCAATTAAAAGAAAATAATGCATTAAATTTAGATTTTCAATGTGTTTTCCTTATTTACCTCAAAGGGTAAAATCAATACCAAAAATAAATAAATAAATGTCGAAGGACCTACATCTAAAACCTAAAACGCGAGGTCTAAACCCAATAACAGCTAATCGTTTTGGACCTAGATCTAAGAAGCCCTAATTATATTGATCAAGTCTTGTGTTAAGAAAGAAAATATAATATCAATTAAGCTTTTAAAGTAAGTTAGAATGTAATTCATTGTTAAACTAGAGCAAACTCAAGCATGAAGAGACTGTGCTACACATGACTCGATATGATCAATTATGATTAGTTAGATTAATTTATATTTGATATAAATTTTGATTTGATTAATTGATGTTTATTTTAGTTAAATTAATTGATATTGATTTTGGTTAGTATGAGAATCTGTCACACCCCAACCCAAGGATTTGAATTAAGACATGATTCACACATCTTATGGAATTTAAGGAAAACTATTATTAAAATGTGAAGAAAACTAAAAAAAAGAATAAATAAACATCTCCCAAATTGAATTTTCAGTGGAAGCATTCGGAATACAACACATTCAATAAGGACATAAACGTTTCCACAGTAAATTGATATAACTAAATTAAGTGGCATGCAATCACACAATCAATTATCATATTAATAATAATAATAGTGCATGAATGCTCTTCAACTACTCTCGTTATTTCATATAACTGGACAAGTAGACCTGCACGTCCCATACCATGCTTATACCACTTGGTCCAGGAATGCCCATTTATATGAACTAACGCCCATCTCAATCATCCCATAAATCTCCTTTTGTTAGTTATCTTGTCTAACTCCATATCGTCAATCTCGCATCACCCATTAAAAATCATGTGCATTGTGGGATCCTTGAGGTCTGGTACCTACCAAGCGTTAGACTCAACTACACAAAAGATTATTTCCATTACCTTTTTTTCAGTATTTTCTCAACCCACCAACTCCAATCAATTTTCATGACATGACATGATATAATTATGCTTTTCACATATCTCATATATATGAAAACAATGTAACCATTTAAATATCACCAATGTATTTAATTATGCCAACATTATTCAAACAGTCAATAACACATAACCATTCCAGGGAAACCATTCATTTGTAACAAGAACATTAATCAAATAATCATACCACACATAGTATAGTGCACACAAGCTATGTACCACCTCTAGTTGCCCCTGAGAATTGTATCACCACTCTCTCTCTTCTCTCTCTCTCTCTCTCTCTCTCTCTCTCTTCTACGTTTTTGTTTCGCTTCGCATGCACTGTCACGCAAGGTCAAGTACTTTCAACAACAAAGGAAAATGTCCCTATTTATAATTATACTAAGGCGGCAACCAATTAGTTCTAATTGGTGGAAGGTGTTGTCCAACTGATAACCTTGGGCTCAAGGACATACCCACTAACATGCTAACCTGGGCTAAAGCCCAAGCAACTTGTTTTTTTTTTTTTAAGACTAAATTAATACTCTAGCCTAGGTCATCCAAAAAAAATATTATTAACTAATCCCACTAGGACTACGCTGACCAACAAATAAATAAAAAGAACTAAACCCCACACCCCACATGAAAAAACATTAGACTCCCACTAGGCACATGCATCCCCTTTCTCCTTTACCAAAAAAAAAAAAAAAAAAACAAGAATTCCCTCTATCTCTTGCGGCAGGAGAACATCCGCTCAGCGGCTAACTCCTGCTCTTCGACAAAAAGGAAAATTATGCATGTCCTCAGACTTCATTAAAGCAAATTAAGGTAATCTTTCATTCTTCATCTTCTTTTCTTTTGAAATTTTGGGGATTATTTAGGGTTTATGAAATATCAATTAGGAATTTACAATTAAGGTTTATCAATTAGTTTATTTATTTATTTTGGTGTTCTTGCTTTCTTGTGTGAATTGTCGATTAGGGATTTTAATTAGATATTTAACTATTTAAGTATGTAATGTTTTTATTGAAATTTTTGTTGGTCTATATGTTTACATCTTCTATATATTATTCAATAGGTTATACTTTATAATGTCGGGTCAACATTATAACGTTAAGAGATCAAGGACTATTCAAGATTTTTTAAAGAGAAACATTGATGAATCATCAACTAGCATGCCTTCGGGTCCTTTTCTATCTCCTCCAATTTGTGAGGAGCAACCTCCTTCTCAACCTCAAAGAATTGAAGATGAAAATGTAAGAGTCGAGTCTCATCAAGAAGTTAATACCAATTCTCTCGAGTGTGATCCTGGATTACTTCCTCAAATAGACACATATTCACCTAATGAACGTGATAATGTTCGAAGAGCATATATTCTCTTAGGACCATGTCAACCACAATTAAAGGAATTTCCATCATACTTAGAAGGGAAACAAAAGCGTTGATTTGTTGGTAGTTGGTATAAACAATACCGTTGGCTTGAGTATAGTGTTTCACTGTAGAGGGATTTAGAAGTTGGAGAAGAGTGTGTTTTCCTTATTCATGTAGGCAATATAAATTCACCACATCATTTTTCTATGCAAAAGTGGATGGATTTAAAAAACCTGACTCACCATATTGACAGAGTAGTGCAAACCCCACAAGAAGTTGCAAAAAACCGGTTGAGGATTACAACCACAATAGAGGCGATTAGGTATCTAGCAAATCAAGGAATGACTTTTAGAGATGATGATGAATCTTGTGACTCCTCTAATCGAGGCAATTTCATTGAGTTGGTGAAGGCTTTTGCAAGAATGAATGTAAACATTGAAAAAGTTGTGTTACAAAATGCTCCCTTAAATGCCCAATATATTTCAAATAAGATACAAAAGGAGATCCTAAGTATCTATTCTACCAAAGTGAGGAAGAGGATACACGATGAAATTGGGGAAGATGAGAAATTTTGTATTCTTGTTGATGAAGCACTAGACGACTCTAAGAAGGAACAAATTAATATCATAAGGTTTGTTGGTTGTGATGGGTATATTCAAGAAAGGTTTTTCGATATTGTGAGTGTTTATGACACTAACTCCTCAACTCTTAAAAGTGATATTTGTAAAGTTCTTGGCAAGCAAAATCTTTTAGTGAGCAATATGCATGGTCAAGGATATGATGGTGCTAGCAATTACTTTACTACGCGTGGCGTTGGACTCTCCGACATGTAGTAAAGTTACAAGGAGAGGGAAAAGGATTATTATACTATGTCAGGAAAAAGATTAAGGTTTAAAAGAATTATGTTTAGCATATGTGAATTGTCATAGGGAAAGGGTTGTTGAGTTATGAGTCTTAAGAACGGAGTGAGTAAAGAGAAATGGGTTTGTGTTCATGGGTTGAGATATTGTGTTTTTATTGAAAGGGAAAAGATAATTCTAGAATTAACTTGTTGGTATTACTGAAAATAATTGTATATTATCTAGTTCGTAATTATTGATTTAAGAACTACGTGTGGCTTGATCCCTCACCAAGGGGTACGTAGGTAGCTTGGGGTTTTACCTAGGTGCAGCCGCGAGTTTAACTATTACTTACGTTGAGTTGGTTTTGAATATGTTGGTGGGTTGGAAGCCAGTTGAGGTGAGATTAAATTCTTGTTTATATTTCAGTTTTACTTAATGGTTGTGGTTAAAATGTGTTTGTGGTTATGACGGGTCTAAAATCCGTTTGGATTGATGAATGATTTTGGCATGTACTGGAAATGGGTGCTTTTACTTTGTGCATGTTGTTGGTTGGAATTTTATTATTTTTGTGTTTGACGGGTTGAAAATTTGAGAAAAATCCGTTTTTCAGGGGAACTCTGCCAAAATTTCGGCAGAGAGTTCTGAACCCTCCCTTCCTTTGTTTTGGAGAAGAGGATGTTGTTAGTAAATGGGCCGGCATCGGGTGGATGTCGGAAAAACCACAGGGTTCATCACTGATTCCGAGGAATTCAGGGTGGATCATGTCAAGCAATATGCGTGGTGAATGGAGTGCTTACAAGCATTATTTCTCAATGATTGTTCATATGCATATTATATACACTGCTTTGCTCATCGTCTTCAATTAGCTTTAAATGGTGCAGCTAATGGGTCACATTTTAATTATATTAGGAGTTTGATTGACTTATTTGGTGCAACCAAGACACTTCTAAATGATATCAGTCATAATGGACCTACCTCACAATTTCGTGGTGAAGCAGAAGGTATTAAAATATCTATGTTATCTTTTGACTTTGTTTTTGCCTTGAAATTGTTGGACAAAACTATGAGATTCATTGATTTTCTTTGTCAAGAACTTCAAAGAAAATCTCAAGACATTGTAAAGGCTTTTAATTTGGTTGCAAGTATAAAAATGGAGCTTGATGAGTTGAGAAATAATGGTTGGAATGATTTTATATAGAGTGTGCAATCATTTTATGAAGAACATTAGATTAATATGCCTAATATGGGTGCCCGTCATCAATAGGCACTCGCTTTCTTGTCAACAAAGAGATTGTATCACAGTTGAGCATTATTATCATATTGATATATTTAATGAGGTAATAGATTATCAGTTGGGGGAGTTAAATACTAGATTTCGAAATGAGATTGTGGAACTCCTTTGTCTTAGCTCAACATTAGATCCTCGTGATGCTTTCAAGCAATTTAACATTAGATCCTGAGAAATTTTACCCTTTAGATTTCACTACATCTGAGTTGCATGCTTTAAATAAGCAATTGAGATTTTATAAGATTGATATGGATTGCATTCAAGCTTGCAAGAATATTGATTCCATCCCTATATTACTCGAGTGCTTAATTGAAACAAAATTAGTAGAAACATACTACTTGATTGACAAATTGATTTGTTTGGTGCTAACTCTGTGTCTAGAGCAACAACAGAACGACATCTTCATGTATGAGACTTATTAAAAATCAACATCAGAATAAGATAGGTGATGAGTTTCTTGCTGATTGTATGCTACTTCATATTGAAAGAGAATTTGCTGATAATATAGATAATGAAACAATAATTAGTGATTTTAATGCTGTGAAAACTAGAAGGGTGCAACTTATATAAGTGTTACTTGAGGGGCAAGGCTCATTATGTCCCCCTGTTGAGGCCCAAAAAATCCATGGTTGGGCCCGAATAAATTTTTGGCCCAAGACGACATATTATTGGAAAAAGACCCAATTTGAAGTGCACAGAAGTTTGCCGTGCACGAGCCATATCCTACATGCCCATGCCAAATAAAAATCTATCACGCTAGAAATTGAGATAAAATTATAAGAATGCATTTAGCTTTGCAAATCCATGCCAATTATCCTATCAAGCGTTATACTCAAAAGCATGCCAAGCGACACGCCGTGCCAAGCGGGAAATTATCATCCCACAACAAGTTTAAGTGGGCCCAAGCCACCCAAATGCCCGGGCTTGCTTGAGTGGGTTGTGGTATGGATGGTAACAAGTTGTCATGGGGCCCATTGATGGGTCGAGAAATGGAAGTCTCGGGTCACTTGGGGGCCTCCTGGACTCAAGCCCATTTCTTAGGCCCAAATATGGGTAAGCACAAGAGAGGAGATGGACCATTGCTTCAACTAGAGTAGCCCAACCAAAATAGCCCATTGATCCAATTAGAATAAACTAACCAAAGAGCCCAACACTTGATAAGCTTAGCCCATTTATTTGACAAGTCATATTGTTGTCTCAAGAGGCCCATACAATTAGCATAAAAGTCAACAAGAGCCTCAGCACTTGGGTGAAAACAAAAGCTACGAAAAAGAGCAAAGGTGTCCATGTAGGTAGAGCCACTGGAAGCTTCAACACGTGATGGGGGAACAAATTTCCAGCAAAGGCATTTGAAGGACCAAGGGATATTGGCACGCAGGGAAGGATGCCACTTTTCAAACCAGCAGGCATGCCTATTTTTTTTCCTTCATCAGATTTGGCCATGGAAAGAGGAAGAAAGAAGAGAAAGAAGATGGGTGAAAATGGAAGCTCCCCTTTGAAGCAGCTGACCGAAGAAGCCTGGAGCTCCCAAAAATCTCTGATTTTGTGGGATTGGGCAGAACTAATTTTTGCCACAATGAGGTAAGTCAAGAGAGAGGAGAAGAAAGGAAGAGGAAAGCTTAGTTAGATTGGTAACATGTATTTTATTTTATTATCAATAAAATTTACTCATACCATTGAGTTTTCAATAGGTTTGTATGTAAGGTAAATTTAGCCCACACCATTTTGAAATCCTGAATCTGTCCCTGCTTGGGCTCCAAGTTTTTGTAATTAATTCCTTCACACCACCAGCTCATACCAAAGCAAGGATGAGCCTTAAAGTGATGACACCTAAAAAGAACAAGCCTTAGTGCAATGACACCCAAACAATTGATTAAGAGATAATATGCAAGCACCTCCACACGTCCACTCCTCCTTAGGTTTGATTCAAGTGGTCTGTTAATATTACAGCGCCTCAATCCTTGAGATAATTCCATTAGCTGCATGTGTTCCACCTCCAGCTTGTTTGCATGTAACTTTCTTGCCAGTTTGCTAGCCATGCATAAACCATTTTACTACCACTAAAATTTACAAGAAATATCCTAAGAATATCAAAACCATTTGAATAAAAGGAACGTACAAGAACTATTTGAAACAAAGGAATATTAAATAATATTATAAACATAAAACGGCTATACAAATTCTACTTAGCAATGTAATTACACATATATCTTTTTAAAAAATAAAAAATACAAGTTCTTACCAGAGTCCGCCACTGATATTGAAGATATTGACTAATTGATATTTATTTTAATTAATATTGCACCTCATTCAAAAAATCATGGATCTGCCACTAAGTACAAGTGCTAGAATTATGAATAATTGAAATGCATCTGAAGAATTACTGCACACACATTACAGGGGTGTCATCTTTCTAAGTCAATAATTTTGGTCACTTTCACATTGTGATATGCATAAATAAATATATAAAAAAAAACTGTTATTACATTCTATGCTGTTATTATTTTCTAATTAAATTAAATAATTTGAGATGGGGAAAAAGAAGAAAAATTAGATATAATTTATTCCTAAGGAAAAAAAGAAAAATCCGACCTGCCGGATTCGAACCAGCGACCTAAGGATAGCTACAAGGATTGATCCCACTACAGTCCTCCGCTCTACCAACTGAGCTAAGGTCGGTCACATGTGAGATCTGTGCCTTTATTTTTACTTATTCTTTTGGACCATGCAAAGCGTCGTCGTTTGGATTCAAACCCGCCATTTTCTTTCTTCTTGAGTTTTGAGAATTAGGCTAATTTTGGTTAGAATTTAGAAATTCAAAACGAAGGCCCCATTGGCCCAAAAAATTTATTATTTAAAAAATTTCACGTGGAACAGGATGAGTTCCATTTCACAGTATCAATGGCGCACAGGCTTTTTAATAAGAAAAGAAAAATGACAGAAGCACATACGTGGTATATTAGGAGAAACGTGTTTTCACCAAACTTAGATTACGACGACTTCCTTTTCGTATAAAATAGAACAACTACCAATCAAATTCTCAACCAAAACGAGAAGAACACAAATCAAAATCCCAATTTCCCAATTCCAAATTCCTTTGTCATCTCTCTCTCTCTCGCTCTCCTTGTCTGTGTTTTGCAATGGCAGTTCAGGACACGTTTTACATATCCCATGGATCCCCGACGCTGAGCATCGACGAGTCAATCCCAGCCAGAAAATTCCTCCAGTCATGGAAGCAAAACGTGTATCCAAACAAACCCAATTCCATTCTCATCATCTCCGGCCACTGGGAGACGTCTGTCCCCACCGTCAACGCCATCTCCGGCCCCCACGACACCATCTACGACTTCTACGGCTTCCCCAAGTCCATGTACCAGCTCAAGTACCCCGCTCCGGGCTCCCCCCACCTCGCCGGCCGCGTCAAGGACCTCCTCACCTCCTCCGGCTTCCCACGCGTCGATGTCGATGCCAAACGTGGCCTCGACCACGGAGCGTGGGTCCCACTTATGTTCATGTACCCGGAGGCGGACATCCCTGTCTGTCAGCTGTCTATCCAGACAGACAGGGACGCCACATATCACTACAACATGGGGAGGGCACTGGCCCCACTCAAGGATGAGGGCGTCCTTGTGGTGGGGTCTGGCAGTGCCACTCACAACTTGAGGGCGCTGAGGGAGATCAGGGGTGGTGGTGGTGGTGGATCCATTGTTCCGTGGGCTCTGGAGTTCGACACGTGGCTTAAGGATGCTCTGCTTGAAGGGAGGTACGAAGATGTGAACCAGTATGAGGAGAAGGCTCCTTATTCGAAAATGGCTCACCCATGGCCTGATCACTTTTATCCATTGCATGTGGCCACTGGAGCTGCTGGCTCAGCTGCCAAGGCTAAGCTCATTCATGGGAGCTGGGATCTTGGTGCTCTTTCTTATGCCTCCTACCAGTTTACATCACCACCTACCAGTTGAAGATTGACATTTGAAATTTGAAATTTGAAATTCTCACCATTAATTGTCTCCTACCAGTTTACATCACCACCTACCAGCTGAAGATTGACATTTGAAATTTGAAATTCTCACCATTAATTGTAAAACTGTGATGATCTTTGTTTATGTTTTGTTCATTTTGTATATCATGTTCTTCAAATAAAAGGCTGGATCTTGGTTGTGAATATTGATCTATCTGGAGTGAGTGTGCCCAAATTCAATACAAAACATTGTTAACTTTTCATACATCAATTAGAGTGTGCCCCAAATTCATTACAGTAAAATGTTGTGCAAAATCAGATACAAAACTCTGAAAGTGAAGAGCATTGGAACAAGCAAAGCTAACAATTCTATAATTACAAGGCAGCATTTCAGTTTTCAGCAGAGAAGGTACAAATTGCAGCATTTGCAGCATAGCATAGGTTGATTTACTTCATTGCTTGTGAAAAGTTCTCAAGATTTCCACACCTTAATGGTGCCATCAACAGAGGAACTTATCATGCAGTTGTCCTTTGGGTGATAACTCACACTTGTTACCTGTCAAACCAAATCCAAAAAGCTGTTATTTACCAACAGGAGAAGGAAAACCAAAAAGACAGACAAATCCCACAAGCATTTAGGATTTCCAAGCAACTTTCGACAAGCTTTTTTGTTCACAAACCAGTCATTATATGGAAAACACTACAAATCTTCATAAACTAGAATATGTCTAGTGTTATTGTCCTCGGGCAAACGGATGACCTCAGCTTCAACATGCATATTTCAATAATGTTGCTTGACCCAAAACAGATCCTGAGCCACTTATAAGAAATCCAAAAGCACATTTTATATGGTAATGGATCTCACCTCTTTTGATGGTTTACACTAGTCCTAGTGCTAGAAGCAAAGAACGGACCAAGATGCAGCAATCATGACCTAAACTACGCTATCCCCTTACAATCATGATAAATGTTGTGACAGAATACCTCAATGAAATTGGTCAATTTCCAATCCACAACCAAAAAGAAAGCCATGAAAAAATTCCAAGACAGATGTGAACTTTGTATACTTCACAATGGGTCTCTTCAGTTTCTGTTTCTCCATGTTCATAAACCAAGTTTAAGTGATTTTCCAACTTCTTTACCATTTTACATTAAAAACAAATAGATGAGAATTAAAATCATATTATCCCCAGCCATTGATAGAAATAGTTGGGTGTTGTCCCCAGAGCACTATTGCCCATGATACTATTTCCAGTCGCATGTTGGAAGTCCGTCTAATTTACGATCTCCAAACAGCCACTTTATTCAAGTGACACCTCTCCAAGTTCTAAAGGCATTTGGTTAAATTCAGGGGAAGGGAGTTTTGCAAGAGAGAGCACTAACCTCCATCCTTATGACAATGCATCAGAATGAAAAAGTCTACATGCAAGTATGTATATAATGAAAGAAAAAAGCTTATACAAAACTAACACAATGAAAGAGCAAAACCTTAAAGGAAAATACAAAAAATTATAAATGTAAGTATGTATCAGTTGGCAATATAATGAAAGAAAAGGCTTATACAAAACTAACACCAACAAAGAGCAAAACAACACAAGGAAAATACGAAGAGGTTTATGTACAACTGACTCAATTGGCAATATAATGAAAATTAAAAGCCTATCCAAAATGAACACAAAGAGAGAGAGAAGAATTAAAATAAAGCATAAAAGAGAAAGAAGCCTTAGAAAAGCAGAAAAAGCATCAGAACTAAAATGCTATAATGAAAGAGCAGCACTTATTCTTAAATTTATTGACAAGATTATCCAAATTATGGAAGTAACAACCCTTTTGAACTGTATTAGTCTGTATAAGTCACAGGAACATTTTCTTTTTTCATACACAAGAAACACAATGTAAGTAGTAGGGACATTGTGAGCAATTGACACAATTTTGATAGAAAAACAACAGTGAGCGGAGGAAACTAGGCTTTACCACCGATGAATGAGCTCTGAACTTTGTTGCCACAGATGCATCTACCAGATCCCAGAAGAAAATAAAGCCATCCTCAGACCCACCGGTTACATGGGCATCAGTGTTGGTAATACAGCAGTCCAATTTGTAAGACTGATACAGAAACAAGCAATGGAAATGATAAGAACTCATGAACAACGAGAGTCAAATAGTGCAAGCCTGTGCCAAATACTTCAAGGTAACTACATATGAGGTAAAAAAAAAAGAACCATAAAAGTGCACATTAAAATAAATGCAAAGTCATATAAAATGTTTGAATAACCAACAAATCAATTTCCAGCCAAAAAAACATCGACATAACAAGGCATATCTGAATTACAATATAGCAAAGGAACTATGACAGAGTTCCGTAATCCATAATAACACATCAGCGTACTGACCTTACATGTATGACCTTGGTACTGTTGAAGTAATTCACCAGAAGACCTATCACAAGAAAAAATTAGTGAAAGGGCGTGCAACTTAAACCAGATACATGACTACTACAATAAGTGATTTTAAATGTATTTACCTGTCAATGAGACGTAAAGTTCAAATCTAGGCAACTTGCTAGTATGCAGTTACCGTCATTTGACATTGAGATGCAGTTTACAGGTTGTCCCAAGTCATCGGATACTTCTCTATGTAATACAACATTAAACATCCATCATCAAAAGCTCAGGAAAATCATTGAATCAAAGTTTTGAGTGTCTAAGTTTAGCATACAAGGATATTTGTGACACATAACTATGTAAAGAGATAAAAATACAGAACAAAGCAACATACCTCCCTATACGCATATCGAAAGTTCTCACAGTTCCATCAACACTTCCACCAATAATTTCGGTCTTTGTTAAACAAACAGACATTACACTGTCTGTAAACGTATCAATTATCTGCAGGTTAACCACAGCTATGAAAAAACAAGAAAATTACAAACAATTAAAGAAATCTAACAAAAAGTAGAAAAGGGAAAAAGCAATAGCAAGGCTAACCTGAATGGGTTCATTGCTGTGAGACCTGCAGTCCCAAGCACGCAAGGACTGATCAAAACCTGCCGAGACCACAACAGATGAATACTCATTGAACTTCACACCATTCACCTCCCCTTCATGGCCTCGAAACTTTCGAATGACTTTCCCCGTCGCCACATCCCAATAAAAGATTTGTCTGTCACCACCGCAAGAACACAATTTCGAGTTGTCCCTAAAAGAACAAATTATACAAAGGCCACCCACATTATACATATATATACATTGAATTGGTTAACTGGGTTCAGCTGAAAGATAAGAGAGAAGAGGAAAACATGAATACTGATGAACACAATTTCGAGTTGTCCCTACAAGAACAACGTATCCAAAGGCCACCCACATTCCACATTATACATATATATATTCATTGAATTGATCAACTGGGTTCAGCTCAAAGATTAGAAAGAATAAGAAAAAGATGAAGACTTACGAGGTGACATGAACGTCACGTACTTCGCGGCCATGGGCCTTGTAGGTCTTGATGTGGATGCCGCGGTGTGGGTTCCAGAGTCTGATGGTGCGGTCTTTCCCGGCGCTGAGGCAGTAATTGCCGTCACTATTGAACCTCGCTGCTAATACTGCCCCCTCGTGGCCTCTCAGCACGTTCGCCTCTGTCTTTGGCAGATCCGCCACGCTCATCTCTTCGCTGCTCTTCTTCAATCTTTAGGGCGCCAAAAACTGCTATTTGGGAATTTTCTGGTTATTGCCAGCGGGGAGGGAGAGTTTGGGCTGTGGACCCAAAACAAAGAATGGCTTGGGCCGACGAAATTATGGAAAATAGTCCAAACATTGTTTAAGAGGGCTCGAGTATTTTGAATTTCTAAAGGTTGAAAGAAGACTAAAAATATTCAATACGTTATATATTGGTTAAATTGTAATTTGTAGCTATGGTTTCTGAAATATACTCCTGAGTTGTATTTTTGTCCTTCAACTTCAAAAATAGGTACGATCATCCTCCGATTAGGTCTTGCATTGCAGCGTTTATCCTTTACGTCAAGATTGTCTAATTTACCCCTTAAATAGACAATCAAATTGATGATTTTATTCCTCAAATTGACAGTCAAATTGGCAGAATTTATCAGAATGACCAATTTGACACGTTTGAGAAAGTTGGAGGATGAATGAAACTAAAAAAATTAGTTGGATGATCAAAATAAAACCCGGGTATGACCATTTGGTAGAAAACCGAAAAACTAAAATAAAAACAAACAAAAAAGCCATGTGCACAAGTGTGCCATAAATAATAAAATTGAATTAATACTAAGACGGGGTAGGAAACCCAGCTAATTGAACTGAGCTTCCCATTGGCCAAGGAATTAGCTTCTTTCTTTATGTTTACCCATGAAATTGAAGTCAAGCGTTTGGAATAATATTAGACACCAATATATATTATGGACGACTATAACTTGTTCCATTGCTACAATTAAGTCTAAATGAAAAACTTAAGACAGTATGAACCCTAGCCAGTAACGCTTCCATCAGGCATCAGCTAAGGGATTACCCATTTAATTTAAGTCTAGCGTTTGGAATTATATTAGACACCAATATATATAATTAATTATGATCAAACCCCATGATCATGAAAGTAATTAACAGCTTAATGAATAATTATTAGCAGCCCTCTCATCTTCCTCTTCCTCACCGGACTCAAATCACCACTATAAATTACTCCCACACCCTCCCATGTTCTTCACTCAAGCTCTGAATATTCACATACAAATATTACAAACAGTAACAGAGAATACCATGGCTTTCAAAAATGCGGCTTTCCTCCTCCTGATGACCACAATGTGCCTCATAATGAGTGCAAACAATGCAATTGCCAATGCGAGGAACATGGCAGCTGTGGGGATCAAAACCGGCAGCGGTGGCCAAGGGGGTTTAGGGGAGTGCTGGAATGCGCTTGTGGAGCTGAAATCATGTTCAAATGAGGTGGTTCTGTTCTTCCTCAACGGGCAGGCTGATATTGGGACTGACTGTTGCAAAGCCATTGCCACAATCACGCACCACTGCTGGCCTGCCATGCTGACGTCGCTTGGCTTCACGGCGGAGGAGGGTAACATTTTGCGAGGCTACTGTGATGCCGCTTCCGCTGCTGGTTCTACTGATAATGCTTCTTCTTCCTCCGCCCCGGCTTCGCCTCCTCTTGCTGCTGCTTCCTCCGCCGCTACCCCAGCCATTTAATTCCACTCTTAATTATCTATCTTGGTTTCATATATATTTAGACTTCAGTTCACTGAATAAATATTTTATGGTAGAAAGTTAATTGGGTTTTCTTGGATGCTCGAGGTGTTATAGTGTCTCCTGTGCTGTAACAGCTGTTGGTTAATAAATATAGAAGCTATGCTTAATTCTTCTTATTCTTCTTATTCTATATCTTTGAAAAACAATAAACATAATTATGCACTCAAGGTCTATGATCAATTCCCCTCTCTCTCAATATCTCATATACGATGTATCGAAAAAGAATTATAAAATGTGAAGCAAAACTAAAGAAAAATGTAAACATTATTGAAGTTGTAAACACTAGTACGTGGGTTTGTTGGTTTTTAATTATGTTTGGCGATTGTGATTGAATCAAATTAGAATATAGGATTTGACTATGTTGAATTTATATTGAATTGGAGAAGAGAATTATCCTTTATTGTCGCCAGTATCCTGAATTCGAGTCCCAAGTCTTGAGTTCGGAGTAGTGAGAAGAGACTTTCTTTATTTTTATCCTATCTATATTTTTTTGAGCATTGAAGGGTAGAAGAGTAGTCAAGTTCACGGGTATCAAAGGAAACGAAGGGTAGAAGACAAAATCAGCTATATATGAGTGGTTTGCCTAACCATTATTTGATTATTTCTTTAAAATTTCTTTAACACTAGCTTTTTAAAAAAATCGTCAAAGTTCACGGGCTTCTAATTTCGTGATATATTATCAATTGATAACATCAAATTTTTTAAGAGATATTTAGTCATTCTTAGCACTAATATTATAAATAAATCCTACATCATTTAATTCCTATAAACAAAACCCAAAAAAACTTAAAAAATGATAACTGACCCTATTGAATTTAATTTTGATTATTAAATTACTTTAATGTCCTATTGAGTGTTTTGGGTTTGTTTTAAGAAATCAATGGCAGTTTTGTAATTTAAAACAAGTTAAAAAGCCTTTTTGTTATGTTGTAAATGGGCTTTGGGTATGTTTCTAAAGTCCATTTCATATATGGTATTTTTATAATTTGGGCTCCTATATTGGGTATAATAGTGAATCTCCTATTTTTTTAATCAATTGATTGTGCAATTATAACATCAAAGATAAGATATGAGAAAATTATTTACAAAAAAAATAACAAGAAGATTTAAAGAGACAATTACTAAAATTGAAAAAGAATACCCCTCTATCCATCTAATTCATGATTTTTCAAGTATTGGATCATGTACAATTGATATATCTTTTGGTTTCGTTATGTGTTAGTAAATGCATGATAAGTCATAAATGTGAATAATTCAAATACCCATGTTTAACTACACTTGTTGTCAATGATGTCTAGTCTAGTGGAAAATGGTCTTTACTTGCAGACCACACTGGTCTCAAGTTCAAACCCCCATTATCCATAGCACCTTATAATAGTGTGTGTGAGATGACCCCCTCCCCTTGTAATTTATACTATCACTTGTTTAAAAAAAAAATACACATGTATATATGAATGATTTTGGCTTGATTCTCTTGTGCAAATGGGCCCAACATCGGACTAGTGTGAAATTAGGTATATGCATGGGATAGTGTGCATCCTAATTTCAAAAAATATGAATTTGTGACATGAGGACTAAAACGTGATTTATGTTCCGTGAATGTGCTGATATTTAGTCAGGGACTTGTTCTTTCAAACAAATATGTTATGTGTTTTTGAATATTTTCAAAAGTTATTAAGGATTAGAGAATAATTGCAAGGGGTTTAGATGTAGCTCAAATGATTAAGAGCATTTACCTCTACATCCAAAGTCCTAGGTTCATTTCCCAATATCACTTGTATCAAAAGAAAAAACAAAGAGAATAATTGATTATTTCTAGAATACAACATTAATGCACAATCTAACTACATCACTTTAAAAACAATAGATAACCGTAACACCTCAACAATCGAGGTCATTTAGACTCAAGGCCATCAAACTCGACGCCCACCCAGGACTCAAGACCATGCACTTTAGATACCGAAGATGGTCGTTGGATCCCTGACCTAAAACTCATATTGGCTTGTACATCGCTTAGCTGGTGATTCGGATTGTTTCCATCTCGACAATGAAACTAATCCCTATCGTCTCTGGTCGACCTTGACCCCTGTTATTTTGAGGTTTTTTTTTTCTTTTATTTATTCGTTTACATATTTATTCACGAGACATGAAAAGAAAAGAAGCTTTATTTTTTTTTGGGTCGAAGCAAAGAAGTTATATGCATATCCATACCATATTTTACATTGCTGTGCTACTTGATGGTTCAAGGTCTTCACTTTCTTAAAACTTTGATGTGTTTCCAACGAGACTCCATGTAAAAGGAGTCATTATGCTGGGCGTATACACCACATTTGAATGCATGAGATGTGCCTCCACGACCATCTGCCTCTAATTTGAGACATCCATCAATGTAAACCTTCACTTTTGCAGCTTCAACATCGTGAATCACATTCAACTTGAACCATTTGTCATAGATGTTTGGTACCAACACTGGACCAGTGTAGTACATGAGTGAACCATTGTAAACCCTAAGCATTAGAGTTGTGGCATGAGGAGCACTTGCTCCAAACACTTGCATTATGCACACACTTGATGTCCCATATGGTACATACCCATATGCTTCAAATTCCCACACCCCGGAAGAGTAATTGTATCCCTGCAATAGATACGAAGAGTTAATGATCTGTGAATCTGGACCATTGATCATGTTGAATTTTGACAGAATGTAATGTGCGGTCTAAATTTACAGTTTGATAAACAATTGTAACATTAGTTTGTTAAGAGAACATTACTTGTATGGCAATCTCAGTACGAGGCATGGTTTGGCTGGTAGTAGTGTGAGGTTTGTCTGTGGAGTAGACCCAACATTTATGAATTCCATAGACGAAGCTGTAGCGCTGGTCTTCGGGGACATCGTAAGGCTTCTGAATATGGTAGAATGATCGGTTAAAAGGGAGGGAAACAAAGCCTTGTGTAGGAACATCAGGTCCCCAAGCCAAGGCTTGGAGTAGAATGAGCTGAAGAAAGCTGATCATCAAGCAGAAGAAACCTAGCAACTGAAAAGAAGAGTAGTATGCCATTCTTTTCTGAAGAAGACTCAAGAAAACATTGCATATAGGTTGGAGTGGTTGAAATAGATATATATAGAATGACATGACAAGTATACTCACACGGAGCCAAACCACAATGTGAGACTATTCTTCAACACTTCTCCTCACGTAGATTCCTCTGTTTTAAAATGATAATACATGGAAGCAACTAGTCCAGGTGACTGTAATCGTACCAGAAATGGTGGTTACAAACGAGTGCTGTTTATAGAAGTAAAAACCATACTGAATGTGCACTATTATATTAAAATTATAACAATATTACAACCTTCACATTCTTAAGGGTTCCCGTCAAACAGAAACAAACAACAAAGATATAAAGAAACAAAAAATTTATATTTACAAACTTACAAAAATATATAGGGTAATAATGTTCTTTCGAAAGTCTAGCATGTGATGTTAAAGTTAACCTAATAATCAATAGTCTAGAGTAAGAATCCAAAACAGTAGAGACAAGAAATATAATTGGAAAAATAGTAGGTGAAAGTTGATAAGATGCTATTGAGCATTGACGTCAACCGAAAAGGTGGAGATGAATTTAACTAGACAGCAGCTACAACCATAGTGGTCCAGGGCAACAAACTTTCTTATGCTGCCTCCCCCTCTAAACTTCTATCATAAACAGTAACTAAACATTGCTTGTTTATTTGTTTAAGAGAGCCTCTCAAAGCAAAGCATGTCAAGCTAGCCCTAGCTAGCAGCCAAGGCCTCATAGCCAACTAGTACTCGAGGACTTTTCGACATCGATCACAAACCAATACCTGACATTGGATTTGGCGAGTCGTTCCATAGCTGTTTTAATGTAATCCATTGGGATGAGCTCAATGACATGCCAAGATTACAAATGTACTATAGAAATTGTTCATTATTGGTTCATGTTTAATGCAAAGTTTTTGGGGTCTGTCATATCAAAGATCTTGGTTCGGTTCTTGTTCTCACCACGGCCAACCCTGAGATTTTAAAGGTCATGTTCGAAACTTAAACTACGGCCATCACATGATCTAACATGAAATGAGCACAACTATCTTCCACGAAGACATGCCTAGTCTAGTGGTTTGGTGTGGTAATTTTGTTTGACTGGTCATGAGTTTGATATTCTTGGGGCCATTTATGGAGAAATTAGGAGCGCGATAAATCACTTCCCTGGACGCAAAATTGTTTAGTTATATTGTGTGCTTATATATATTAGAAAATACGCATGAAAAGAATTTGGGGGGCCGAAAATTGGGGACCTGTGCGGTGGCAGCACTCCATGGCCAACCTTGCTTCTCACTCTTGCAGGATACATACATCATTGTGCGACTGAAATTGAATAGGGGAACTCCAAAGCACCTACATGTAAAATTATGTAAGTGTATACATATGTATATATAAATTTTTCTCCAACGTGGAAGTCTGGTATATTTCAAATGAAACGAAGCCATTTCCATTGGGTTTTGTGTATTTATCTTCTTCTCAATATTCCTTTCATAAAAAAATGGCCTTGAAGTTGAAGCACATAAAACAGCCTCCAAGTTCTCCATATAGCCCACCAATGAAGGAAAAGCCTGTTTGGTGGTGATGTTTGTTTTTTTTTTTTTGGTGAAAACCAAGGTATCCCCGCGCGCGATTGCGGGACTAACCTCGAAGGTACCTGTCCGGCGCAAAGCGGGGACCTTTTTTTATTACTAGCTACAGTCTAAATTAATTTAATTTACGAAAAAAGAAGATTCAAACTTGGAGGGGACGAGTTCACCGCCTTGACAAACTAGTGGTGATGTTAGTCACAAGAAAAGTGTTTATTTTTTTAGTTGATTTAGCAGCACAAATAATGCAAAAAATAATAATAAAAATAATAATAAAAACACAAGTCCGGAAATTGAAAAAAAATAAGAACATCCGCATTAGATGACTACATAAATCTATATATATATTTTTCCAAGACCACATAAATCTATATAGTGTAGTAGTCTTTTTCCAAATGAATGACATTATGTTACTAAACTATCAATTGAGACTCTAATCTCCCAATATAACATGTCAAATTATTTGACAAAAGAATTTTTCCCTTCAAGAACACAATGTTTAGGATTGTGGCGCTTGGTTGAGAGAGATGTGCAAGTTTGTGAGTTCGGGTTCTTGAACCATAACTTTTCACTAATCTGTTTTTTATTTTTTGCCAAAGACTCTTCACTGTTCTTTATTCGTTACTCCTTGATGACATGTTTACTAATTCATAATTGGATTAGGAGGAATTGAATTGAGGCGGAGTTGGATTGAGGAAAATTAGATTCCGAATTCCTATTCAAATTGTTTACTAAACCATATGGATTGAGGGGAGTTAGATTCCGGATTTCTATTGAAGTTGTTTACTAAACCATATGGAATTGAGGTAGGAGTGGTTCTAATTACTAATATGTCCTCGTTGTTGGGTTAAAGTAAATGATAAATTTGGAATTTTTAAAATTGTGTGAGGATATAATGGGTAAAAAAGATGAATTCCTAATAGGTTAGTTTTCTAGGAATTAGAATACCACCTCTCACCCAAGAATTGAATTCCTCCAAAATCAGGAATTCAATGCTTAACTTTGTGTCGTGCCCACTTACTTCTTAATTCATTGATGTGAAGTAAACATAGGAATCCTCCATAGGTGGAATATTTTTTTTTGAATGTAGATATTTATAAAATCGCATAAATATCCAACCCACTTTCTGTAAAACGAATTCTTTTGTAGGGCCACAACGACCTAGGTGAAGTGACAGCCACTCCCAGGTCTCTTTGGCCTTTTGTCAAGCGCATACGACCATCCACCAATAACATCCATCAGTCCCATTCAGTTCCAACACAAAATGCAAAATTTCCAAAGAGACGAAGACTCTGACTCAAGGGTGTGAAAACCCCAAAAGTCTTCCCAAACCGTTTCCAATTAAGAAAATGAAAAATAAAATAAAATGGAAAGACCCTAAACCAAGTCTTGAACTTTGAAGACTTGGATTTTATTGTGGAAAAGAGAATAGGCCACATAATAAAATCATGAGACTTGGAACGAAAAAATAAAACAATAATTTCATTGTCCAATGCCATGGTTTAACGTTTTGTATGTATAATGTGTTTTCGGTTCTAGCCACAGTGGAGGAAGTAAGTCAGTGGGAGTTTTCTTTGGCTTTGTGAGAGAGATGTGCAAGTCTGTGAGTTTGGGTTCTTGAACCATAACTTTTCACCAATCTGTTTTTTATTTTTTGCCAAAGACTCTTCACTGTTCTTTACTCATTACTCCTTGAAAGTTTTTTTGGAATGTAGATATTTGTAAAATCGCATAAATATCCAACCCACTTTCTGTAAAACTTATTCTTTGTTTTGAAATATATGCAGGGCCAACGACCCAGGTGAAGTGACAGCCACTCCCAGGTCTCATTAGCCTTCTGTTAAGCGCATACGATGATCACCAATAACATCCAATCAAGCTCTCACTTCTATCAATTTCATTCATTCAAATCCAACACAAAATGCAAAATTTCCAAAGAGACGAAGACTCTGACTCAAGGGTTTAGGGTGTGAAAACCCCAAAAGTCTTCCCCTCTCCCCCTTCTCCCTTTCTCACTTTGATTCAAAAGAAAAGTGATGATAGAAGAGATCCGAAAGACCTATAAGAAAGGCACTGCCCATAGGTATAGTACACAAACAACAACCATGAGATCTTTAACTTCCAGTAAAGTATTCTTCATGGCTTATTGCCTTACCTTGTTGTATGTTTCATCACCACATTGGTTTGCTTTTGCTTCTGCTACTTCTACTACTGATACTGAAGCAAAGGCTCTTCTCAAATGGAAAGCCAGCTTATTTCAAAATAAAGCCCTCAATATTCTCAACTGGTACCCTCCCGCTCATAATGCCAACAATTCTTCCACCAATCCAAAAGCAAATACAATCCCGTGCACTTGGACCGGTGTTTCATGCAACACAGCTGGAAGTGTCAACAAGATAAACCTTTCCACTTGTGGTATTCAAGGTACGCTACATGAATTTTCATTCTTGTCCTTCCCTAATCTTGAATATCTTGACCTCCAGATGAATAAACTCTCTGATGTCATCCCACCTCAAATCAGTTACCTCTCCAAACTCGACTATCTTGATCTCTCTCTCAATCAATTGTCCGGGAGAATCCCACCAGAAATCGGTCTCCTAAGAAATCTTACCCTTCTCGATCTCCATGAAAATAAATTTTTTGGGGACATTCCCAAGGAAATAGGCAACATGAAATCTATTGTGAAATTATATTTGTATAAGAATAAACTCAACGGTTCAATTCCAAGATCATTATGCAATCTAACAAGACTTACCTATCTTTACCTCTATAAGAATCAGCTTGCTGGTTCTATTCCCAATGAGATAGGTAATTTAAAGTCTCTAGTAGATCTACAGTTGTCCTCCAACACTTTAAGTGGTTACATCCCTCCAAATATTGGTAACTTACAAAAATTAAACACTTTGTACTTGCATACCAATAAACTCTCTGGCTATATTCCTAAAGAGATAGGGAACTTGAAATCTCTTATGGATCTTAATTTGGGTGATAATCAATTCAGAGGCTCAATTCCAAGATTTTTAGCAAATATCTCAACCCTTACCAATCTTTATCTCTTTGGTAGTCAACTTTCTGGCATTATTCCCAATGAGATAGGTAATTTGAAGTCTCTTGTAGATCTACAGTTGTCTTCTAACACTTTAAGTGGTCCCATCCCTCTAAGTATTGGTAACTTAAAAAAATTAAACACTTTGTACTTACATGACAATAAACTTTCTGGTTTGATTCCAAGAGAGATAGGGAACATTAAATCTCTTGTGAACTTAGGATTGAGTGGCAATCAACTGCATGGTTCAATTCCTACTTCATTTGGTAACCTGACCAACTTGGAAATCTTACATCTACGAGATAACCAACTTTCCGGCTCCATTCCCCAAGAGTTAGAGAATCTCAAGAATTTGACTCAATTGCACTTGGATACAAACCAATTGTCTGGTTATTTGCCCCCAAATATTTGCCAAGGTGGAAAGCTCACAAACTTTTCAGTATTCAGAAACTATTTGACTGGACCAATCCCTAAAAGCTTAAAAAATTGCACGAGCTTAATAAGAGTCCGTCTTGATCAGAACCAATTGACAGGAAATATATCTGAAGGCTTTGGTGTTTATCCGAATCTTGATTTTATGAATATAAGCAACAACAACTTGTATGGAGAAATCTCACACAACTGGGGACAATGCCCAAAGTTGACAACCCTACTAATGGCAGGAAACAACCTTATTGGTAGCATCCCACCTGAGATAGGAAACGCAACCCAAATTCATGTGCTCGACCTTTCTTCAAATCATTTAGTTGGGTTGATCCCAAAAGAATTCGAGAAGTTGTCTTCATTGGTGAGGCTGATATTGAATGGAAATCAACTTTCGGGTCGTATACCGTCAGAATTTGGATCATTAAGTGATCTTGAATATCTTGACTTGTCAACCAACAAATTCAATGAGTCAATTCCAAGCGTTATAGGTGACTTGTTCAGATTGCACTACTTAAATTTGAGCAACAACAAGTTGGCTCAAACAATTCCATTTAAGTTAGGGAAGTTATTTCAATTGAATGACCTGGATTTAAGTCATAACTCACTTGAAGGTAGGATACCATCAGAAATGGGTAGTATGCAGAGTTTGGTGAAACTTGATCTTTCCCACAACAATCTTTCGGGTTCCATACCATCAAGTTTTGAAGAGATGCGCGGCTTGTTGTACGTTGACATATCTTACAATCACTTGGAAGGTCCCCTTCCCAACATCAGTGCATTTCGAGAAGCTTTGCCAGAAGGATTAAAAGGGAACAAAGGATTGTGTGGCATAGTTAGAGGTTTGCCACCCTGCAATGCACATGGCTCAAAAAAGGACCACAAGTTCCTATTCTCACTTCTAGCAGTAATTGTTTTTCTATCTGCTTTCTTTACTATTGCCTTTGTAATAGTGCAAAGGAAGAAGAAGCATCAGGATAAAGCACAAAAAAACATGCATGAAGAAATATCCTTTTCAGTTTTAAATTTTGATGGAAAGTCAATGTATGAGGAAATCATAAGGGCAACAGAAGATTTTGATCCCACATATTGCATTGGGAAGGGAGGACATGGAAGCGTCTACATAGCAAGTTTGCCATCTGCCAATGTAGTGGCTGTGAAGAAACTTCATATGCTGCAAAATGACGAGAAGAATCTTCAAAAGGAGTTCTTAAATGAAGTAAGGGCACTCACAGAGATACGACATCGGAACATTGTGAAGCTCTATGGTTTTTGTGCACATAAACGACACTCGTTTTTGGTGTACGAGTATCTTGAAAGAGGTAGCTTGGCCGCAATCTTGAGCAAAGAGGAAGAGGCTAAAGAGTTAGGGTGGAGCAAAAGGGTGAATATTGTAAAAGGTGTAGCTCATGCCTTGTCTTACATGCACCACGATTGCTTGCCACCGATTGTACATCGTGACATCTCAAGCAAGAACATTTTGTTGGATTCTGAATATGAGGCCTGTGTTTCAGACTTTGGCACTGCTAAGTTTTTAAATCCAGACTCAACTAATTGGACTGCCGCTGCAGGCACATTTGGCTACATTGCACCAGGTAATATTATCATATACAATTTCTCTGTTCTCTATACCTGTGCATAATTGATACATGAAACAATTTCTTCTATGTGCTTTTTTTGAGCAGAGCTTGCATATACAATGAAAGTGAATGAGAAGAGCGATGCTTATAGCTTTGGAGTTGTCACACTGGAAATAATTATGGGAAGCCATCCAGGAGATGTTTTCTCATCTTTATCATCCGGGGCGTCATCGTCGTCCTCATCTGCATCACTTGCCCCTGAAATGCCAATTTCGGATGTTCTGGATCAACGCATCTCCTCACCCACAAAACAAGAAGCAGGGGAGGTGGTGTCTCTTGTGAAGATAGCATTTGCATCTTTGAATCCCAATCCGCAGTCTCGTCCAACAATGAAAAAAATTTCTCAGCTCCTCTCATCAACTCAGAAGCTGCATTTGTCAAAGCCATTACATATGACAACATGTGGTGAATTACTTGCTCTTGATGGATTCACTACCTGATCAGGACATGTGCTGCTTTTCTGTATTTGACTTCATTTGTGTCTGCTTTGTTCTTATTCTTCTTAGATGTTTGGCTTATTGTATTCTATTTCGTGCCCACTTCTGTCTTTTGGCTCACGCTTTAATAAGGGTTATTGGTATAAAGAAATTTTTTTGCTTATGTATGTATGTCTCATGTTACCACCTAAAGTGTTATGCATTTGTTGCAATATTGCAATGTCAAACTTTTCGTTTAGGGTTAATTACATTTTTGGTCACTAAATTTTCGCTCAAAATCAAATTTGATCACCGGATTTCTATTTTCCCAATTTCATTACCGCATTTGCAATAGTTAACAAATTCCGTCAGTTTATTTAATTAAAAATAATTAACCTCAGTATAAAATTTAATAATTTTCTATTTTAAAAAATCATAGAGATTTTCTATTTAAACCCCACACTTCTCTTAGTTCACCCCATGTTCTAAGTTCACCCCAATTTTTAATTTAAATTTTCACAATTTCTAAGTAAACCCCACTATCTTCCCAAACTACCCTTAAATACACAAAAAAAAAAAAAAAAACACAGCTGCATCAATATCAAATATAATGTATTGTACCAAAAAAACACAACTGCATCAATATCATAACACAGCTAAAACAAGGAAAGATACCAAATTTCAGGTTGGAAAACTTATATGATATGACAAAGCAATCCATTGCTCATAGCCAAAGTAGAAGTACTTGTCTTTTGATATACGACGCACCCAGCAAATTGTAGGACCATTATCAAAGCTTGGGCTTCTCTCCCTCTTCTCAGCAGGATAATAAAAACCCAACTTAACAATATTCCCATGAATCTCTTGGTTTCGTGCCTTTTGAACGTGTATGTCAATTGATATAATATGAAGAAAAATTCAAGTTACCCCATACTTTCTAGAGAAAGAGAACAGTTTTACCAAAACATTAAGTATAAATTTTAAATAAAAAATTAAAACAATCAAGCAATCAACAGCAAAGAGTACCAAAAAAAAAAAAGCAATCAACAAAGGGAAGAGAATAAGATCATTACAGCGAAACAATCAACAAGTCTTTCCATCAGCTTCAGCGCATATTTCAAATAGGTAGGCTCGTCAATGTTCTACGTCTTTAAAAGAGAAAAGTAATTTGGCATAGGATGTAGAAGAGTTTGTATTTTTTTAAAACTTAATTTGAAGAGTTGTGTGTGGGGTGTGTGTGGTGTGTGTGTAGATGTACTATGGTTAAGTATTAAGTTAGATGACCTTTTTTGTCTTTTTACACAATAATAAAACTTACAGCTTAATAATTTAAGTATTGGGGTGACCTAAGAGAAGTGTGGGGTTTAAATAGAAAGTCTCAAATCATATCCCATGTTCCCCCTGTTCCATCGTCAGCCCACTTCCCCACACCTACCCAACAATACCCAACCCCACCATCCCTTCTCCCTGCGCCCACCACCACTTAACCCCTTAGGCCTCCCAAATGGTTGTGGATCCAATATCCCCAAATTGTGTGTCCCCTCCCTGTACCTGTTCTTAATTTTCAACATCTGTCCTCCCACACAACAGAGTCTAACACTTTTAACTCATATTAAAAATAACAAGAATAAGCTTACGATTTTGGGGACTAAGCTTATTCTCTGTTTTGAATATGCAGGGTTGATTTCGAATAATTTGAGATTGAGGAGTATTACCGATTGAGACAGAATGCCCACGTGATCAGGTTTTCCCTCAAACCACGTACAAAACATTTTCAAAAGAGGGTTTAGGGAGACTTTAACGAATTTTTTCTTGATTTTGGACCATCAAGAGTTGAATATTATTTAGTAGGGAAATTAAAGTCACAGAGTCATTAAGTCTTTCTCTTTGTTCTTGTTTTGGTCAAACACAGGGTCACAAAGACTATGGGGCTTGGTTTGACCAAAGGACAGATCACACCAAGGAACCAAACCGCGAAACAATGGAGACAAGAAATATAATTGCACAAAGAGTAGGTGAAAATTGATTCACATCATAAACGTCAACCGAAAAGGTGGAAGACCAATTTAACTAGACGGGTTCAACCATAAAGTGTCCAGCACAAAAATAGTTTCTTACGTAACCTCCCTAAACCCTAAGGTGGAAGATCAATTTATCACCAATACAGTAATTAACCATTACTTATTTTAATGAGAGTCTGAAAGCATGTGAAGCTACCAGTAAAGCCATCACAGCCAATCTACTGAGTCAAGGAGTTCCCCACATCGATCACAAACCGATACCGGACATCAGATTTGGCAATTCGTTCCATCGCAGTGTTAATGTAATCCATTCGAATCAACTCGATCTCTGAGGTAATATTGTGCTTGGCACAAAAGTCAAGCATCTCCTGCGTCTCTTTCACCCCTCCTATGTCACTTCCCCCTACAAGCTTCCGCCCTGAAAGCCATGACAAGATTAGAGGATATTAAAGAAAACTGAACACTAGATTATGTTTCTAGAACTCATGTTACAGAATTCGAGCATTAGTTCATGTTTCTAGAGCCCTTTGCATTCTACTAGGATGGGGGGAGACAAGCACCAAACAAACATAAACACCACCAAAAGAAAGCATAAGCAATTTGTTAATATCTGTTTGGAAATCAAGGATTGATCAGGCAATTTAACACTTCGTGTGTTTCTCCTGAATAGAATATCCCCATCATATCGTCTTAGGCACAATGCCCACGAAAAGCTATAAGCCTGGAAATAAGTTAAAAGTTGCACATTGATGCATCCTCCTCCTAAATAGAAAAATTCAGTATTTGTTGTTATAAAACAAAACAATGAAGTGTTTGTGGTCAGATAGGCATACCCAAAACTAAGGGAAAGATTGGCAACTCCAGGGGCTTCTCAGGCAAACCCACCGTGACCAGCTTCCCATTCAGCTTCAGTAGACCAATTAACGGAGCCAGCGCATGAACTGCAGACACTGTGTCAATGATGTAATCCATGGTACCCATTGCTGCCTGCATAGTAAAAGCAGGAAACAATAAAATATTAGGGCAAAAAACTAAATATTCTAGACCTTCTGAGAAGAGGAACCAAAAAATAAACATTATGGAATCAATCTGCAGAACAACATATAGTGTGGAGTCGTTGAGGTAGGTCATATCAAAGATCTGAGATTTGTTCGCAGCATTGCACCTAGATGTTTCATTTCTTGTATTATTTACCACTAGCCTCTCTGCACTGGTGCATGGAGGGTGACTAACTAAACTGTTATTGACTTCGAGGATGACTAACTAAATTGATAAGTATTGAGGGTATTGAGGGTAGTGGGATAGAAAGCTAAGATCGTTTATATTTTATTATAAATTTGTAAACTATTTCAATGGAATATTTTACTCTTGTTATATAAATTGGTTTGTTGTAGCCATTTCTTAAGTGGAGCATGCTAAGGGATTTTGTAAGTTTCATGGTTCCTCCTTGTTGTAGATATAGATTACCTTCAATTTTGCAGGGTCACTTGAGAGGAGAAAAGAATCAGCTCCAAGTCTCTTAACGGCCTCATCCTCCTTTCCTGGGGAGGAACTGATGACAGTCACTTTCAAACCAAAAGCCTTACCAATCTTCACAGCCACATGACCAAGCCCACCAAGTCCTGCCACACCCAAATGCTTTCCAGGCTCAGTCATGCCATAATATTTCATTGGACTGTACACAGTGATCCCAGCACATAAAAGTGGTGCACCCGCATCAGGGGCTAAGTTATCTGGAAAGCGGAGCACATAGCGATGGTGAACAACAATCATATCAGAATAACCACCATATGTTTTTGTTCGGTCGTGATTGAGTGAGTTATAGGTAAATATTGTTCGAGGGCAGTAGTTCTCTAAGTCCTGGTCGCAGGTCTCGCATTTCATGCAGGAACCTACTATGACCCCAACTCCTACACGATCACCTACTTTGAATTTCTCCACATTCTTCCCAGCTTTGGTCACAACACCAACAATTTCATGCCTGGAAAATCAATTGAAAATGTTCAACACACACAGGAATGATTTCACAGGAATAACTTATGCTACGTGCTGCAAAAAGCAGAGAGATACAACAACCAATTCCCACACATGAATGCAATTTTTTATAAGATATTTGGTCATATGCAGACGTAAACAGAATAAAAAACATTTTGAAATGCAAATATTTTTTTTTAAAAAACACACAAATATGCATGTTAAAATTCCATCTACCAAACAACTAATCCACCAAATTTTTACAAGGACATCATGCCTTATGCCTATAGCAAGAACATTATCGAAATCATTTGCGTTTGATTTATAACAATCAAATGAATTTACTATAACTTATAATAGTAAAATGCTTTCAATAGTAAGATTCATGACAGTCTAGACTCTTATTAAGAAAAAAACCACAATGATCCTTGTGAAGTAGGCTTCCGTAAATAACATTTTCATTCAAACTTAACAGAGACACATCATATTATCTTTCATACAGAGTGACATGAGATTAGCATGTTACCCAGGTACAATAGGGTAGTTGGTGAACCCCCATTCATTCTTGGCAGAATGCAAGTCTGAATGGCAAACCCCACAGTAAAGGACCTTTATTGTTACATCATCATCAGCATTTTCCCTGCAAATAACACAAACAACAGCTCAAGTAAATAAAAAAATGTAGTACAAAAAAAACTGAGTGATCTATTAATTTTATGATTTTCATTTCAAATTTTTTTTATCAGTCTTTATATTTGCAAGTTTTAGTAAAAGAAAAGTAATCACCTGGGGAGTGATCCCCTACTTATCCCCCTGAATTTCAAAAGCATTAAAACACTGAATAACAACAGAATGGTTTTATCTTGTTAACTCTCTTTTTATCATTTTGTCAAAGTAATCTTACACAAGTTATGGGTATAGCTGCTAAGTTAAGCAAAACCCATAAACAAAACCCACCAGAAATTCTTAAATCAATTACATGGTGTATTTTCTAGCGGAAAAAAGGAAAAAAAACTACATGGAGTGTAAAGAACGTTGGAGCAAAGCTTCCATCACATTGTGTTAGGGTCTAATCAACTGTTAGAAGCCAAAAAAAAACAAAGAGGGAAACAAGTAAACAAAAAAACAAACAAAAAAGTTTATATACTATTCAGTACCAATCAAGTTTGTAGGATCAGCCTAGATCATTTTCAAAGAAAAGAAAAAAAGCAATATAAAGAATATTACAAGAAAATAGGAAAGGTAAGTATAAACGATATACCTTCTAGAGAAACGAAATGGGGAAAGTATTCCAGAAGTGTCTCTGGCAGCCCACCCGAAAGCCTTTTGAGGGTGTTCTTCTTCTGGTGATTTTGCCATTTTCTTCCTCCCTCCCTCAAATTCTCAATTCTCAATGCTCCCTCTCTCTTTCTCTCTCTCTCTCTCTCTGTGTAGAGTCACTCTCTATCAACAGAGGGTTACTGCACTATCAAGTGTAGGGAGAGGGACATGACACTCAATGCATACAACCACATATATAGAAGAAAACTGAACCGTCTACAATAAATGCTCATATTTTTGGGTTTCCCGGTTTCTATTTTTTTATCATTTAAATGGTTTAGACAAATTTGAATATTACGAACATTTTTATCATTGATCTTTTTATAATATTATATGGAGAAATATTTCTCTAAAAAAAATATTATATAGGGAAATATACCAAAGTGTAACCCATCACATTATCTTATTAGGGGTCATTTGATACCGCGGATTGTCATCCTGAATTAAATATTGGGACTGTCTTGAATTGACTTGGCATGTCATAAGTTGGATAACACTTGTATTGCATTTGGTGTATGTTTAATTGACCTAGGACTAAATGTTTTTAAAATATTTTTTTTGAAAAGTAAGTATTTTTAATATTTTTTTTTACTTTTCTTCTCTTGCTTTCCCCTTCTTCCTCTTCTTCCTAGTATTTCTCTCTGCTTCTCTTTCTTCTTCTTCCTCTCTGCATCTCTTCTATCTTCTTCTTCTCCATCCTCTCTCCTCTTCTTTTGTCTACTTTTCTTTTTATTTTTTTTCCAAAATTTTGTCTTATCTTTCTCTTTTATTCCTCTTCTATTCTGTCTTCTCCTTCTCCTTCTCCTCTTTTTTTTTTTTGGTTGAAAATTTGATCTTCTCTCTTCTCTTCCTCTTCAATTGCCACACATGCTCCCACATCACTTAATATGTGTTCTCCACACATGTTCCCTTCATTGCTAATTGGTTTTGGGGTGAAACCTTAACTTTCTTCATGGTATCAGAGTAGGTTCGCTTACGTGTGAAATCTAATGACCACACGTACTCCATGTCACCAAATATGTGTTGTCCATGTGACATGATAAATATTTGAAGTGTTTTTTTTATTTTTTATTTTTATTTTTTTATAGAGAAAGACAATAGATTGGATTCATAAGCTTAAAGGTCGTCAGCCACAAGTGCAAATACAATAACCACATAGGGTTCAGAAAAATATGGAAGCACAATAACCACAAAGTGTTAATCCAAATGCAGATGAGTCCACCGACATCAATAAGCGCACAAGGTGTACCTCCACTCATAACTACACATGGTCAAAGAAATTACGACATAAAAGTCACAAGCCTTGAAAAACATGGCAAATGCCTTAGCGCACAGAACTACGATTACAACTACAATTTTTCAACTCTCACAAGTAAAACCTACAAAAAGATGCTACAAACACGCATCAAACACAAAAAGAGTATTACAACTCAAAAAACTGCAACACACAATAAGAAAATGAAAGCCAATCTGCTTCCATGTAATCTGCAAGATAGACAGACAGCCAACAAAGTTCAGAGAAGTCGGCCAAACACCAAAAATTAGCCAACATGGGTAAAAGCCCCAAGAATGGGAGGTGGGGGGAGGAGGGGATGGGAAGGGCGGGAAGGGGAAGGGATAGGGGTGTACATTGGTTTGAAACCAATACAATTTCACCAATCCGCATCTTATCCAATATAGATTGGATTATAGTTTTTCAGTCCAATCCAATCACATTAGAGGTTTAAATCCAATCCGATCCAATCCAATTGATATTGGATGAGATTGGATTGGATGATCGGTTTTCATAATGAAAAAAGATAATAATGAAATATGAAACATTTATCGTCAAGTTTAATATAATCAAACATTTTAATAGACATAAATGTAAAATATAAATGAAATGTTAGAGAAAATTATTTTGATTGTATAATATATTAAACATAACTCCATCAAATGACTTAATGTCTTTATAATTTTCTTAATGAAAATCACCTAATGAGCAAAATAAGCATGAAACTAACTAGGTTGGATTGGATTGGATTGGATTGGACTTGATTGGATACTCACGAGCGAATCCGTCATCCGATCCAATCATGTAGGTTTTGAAAATTAGAGATTCAATCTAGTCCGCCAAATCATTCGAAACCGATTAAAATTGGATTGGATTGGATTAGATTAGTCGGTTTGGGCGGATTGGATTGAATCTTGCACACCCCTAGGAAGGGATGGTAAGAGGAGTCAAATTTTCCTGTTTCCAATTTCCCTGTGCCCACCCTGTTACCTCTAAACTATTGACACTTGTCCTTACACTTTTAATAAAATTTAAACAAAAACAAATTATTAAAGAAAAATAAAAAGACCCAACAGTCGACCCACTCAACTCCTGCCGCGGCAATCCTCTTCCTTCTCGCCGGAAACACCTCTCTCTCTCTCTCTCTCTCTCTCTCTCTCTCTTTCTCAATCCACTTTTACCATTTTGCTCCCCAACAACATAATTAAAGATCTGTTCCACTTGAATAGTTATTCTCCCTTGAATAGTTGTGTACTATGTGATCGGTTCATAATTGTATATCATTTTGTACCCTTCTAGCTTATGATTTGGTTATGTTTTTGAGTTAAACTTGTGCTTTTAATCCTTTTTGTGTTTATCTTTCAGTTCATTGAGCTTTAGGTAATAATGAGGGCTTTGGATAGTAAATGATGGAATCCATGCATGTTAGGGCCTAATTTGGATGAATGGATGAAGAGCTTAAAGACAAACTCAATTTTGGCTACAGTCCCCTGCCAGCCCAGTTTCGTAGGTCATATTGCAAGCTTTGTTTCAGCAACCTACATAGCTCGGATGAGGCCACATTCTTCATGACAGTTGTTCCAATGGGTGTATACTATAACATATCCAAAATTCAGCCCCATTGGATAAATATGGAGTCTGTTACCTAGCAAACACAGAACCATGCTCAGGATGGATTTTATCAGCGCGCAAAATGAGTTAGCAATTTGTTTTGGCCTTAACTTCCTCCTCCGACCTTGGATTGGCCCAAATGATATATGGCTGGAAAGAAGACATTCTGAACTTCAAGTTTGAGTGCTTAAAGTCTTAATTTGCTTAAGGGAAGCCCAATTCGTAAGCCCTTGAAGTTGCTGGTCATGCTGACCTCAGGATGAGCTATTATTTCTGGTTGGAAGCTTGGTCATGGTGACATGAAGATGAGCTAGGGCTGCTGGTGGGATTTATTAGTGAAGTGCATCAACCATTTCAGATTTTATAATGGAAGTGTTGTATGCATTAGTGAAGTGCATCAACCATTTCAGATTTTATAAAACAAGTGTTGTATGCATTAGCCATACTTAATTCAGATTTTCAGCTTCCTTAGGCCTATATATAGTGAGGTTTCCCAAGCTTGTAAACACACCCCAAGGGGGGGAGCTCTCAAACACTTCTCTAGAGCTCCCTTCCCTTCTCTCCCTCAAATTCTCTTAGTTACATTTTCTAGTTTTCAATTGTTGTAATGAAATATTTGTGCTGAAATTCTCTTTAAGTCTTTCCAAGTTCTACTTTAATTTTCATTGTTATGTAAATTCTTTTCTTTAGTTTCAAGTTTGATTAGTTTCCAAGTTTCAATTATGGTTCATGTTCTTATTCATTATGCTTATAAGTTAATATGCTAGTTTGAATGATTGATCACCATTTAGGCTTGCATGTTAGCTATCTTGGTTTGAATTAAGAGTATACACCATGCTTTAATTCGAATTGAACTATGAATAGGAAGAGTATGTATGGACATTCGACAACAGGGATTAGATACATACTTGGTTGTTTAAATTGTTCTTCTATGCTTAATGGGTTCCTAATGCTTAATTTTAGGTTAGACAACAAATGATCAAATTAGGGAATTAGGAACACAAGGTTATGACCACACACCATGGCTTAATCATACTTTAGCTAGAATCAATCCATTAATCTAATTGAACTTGGGAACTTATCTGCTTGAGTTAGTTATTTTCTTTCTTCCTTGTTTTATTTATTTCCCTTCTTTTTCATTTCTGTTTTGTGTAGGGAAAATGAATTGAATCATTCAATCACCAATCCTCGTGGGATCGACCTCGCACTTACATACGCTATACTACCGAACGGCTCGTGCACTTGCGAGTATCACAAGTTGAGGATGCAACTGAATCCATTTTGGTGCAGCTGTATCTACGCAACACTATGCAGGGGTTTGGAATAGTTGTGAACCATCTATTCAAAGTACCTCCATCAAACATTACATTGGAGGAGGTGTATCCAGCGAACTGGCAGTGCAGCCACTAGAAAAGCTAAATTCTGATGAGATGATAAGAGAATATTGAGATTTACGGACAAATTGTCAAAAAAAATTCTTTTTTTTTGTTTTTTTTGCAGGACTTCCAAATCCAAAACCCCATCATTCCATTCTCAAACTTCCAAGAGTCAATCCAGCCAAGGGAAGAGCCATCATATATGAGATGCACCATCTAAGTATTTGAAAAAAATAGGGCTTGTTCATCATCTGGTTGCTCAAGACTTTTTATGGTCCTACCCAAATTTCAACTTGATTAAAATGTAGCTAAAAACATACAAAAGCTATTTTAGGAGCTCTCTATAAAATTTGAACTCCAATCATACTCCCTAATTTAGGAGTCATAAATACTATAATTATTTTTTTATTCAATATAATTGGTCCATCTCTATAAAAAAAAAAGTTAGTATTAATTAAAAGTTTAAAATTTGCATAGAACAAAGCAACATTAAATTATAGGGAGCCACTATGAGTCTTTTCTCTATCATCAGATTTAGGAGCTCCTAGAGATCTCCCTATTTTAGGAGGTGGATAGGGAGCATGGTTGAAGTTGTATTTTTCCAATTTCTCCCTTAAATTTGTCTAAGAAGGTGGTTTAGGGAGCCCAATGTGGATGCTTTTAGAGGTTAAGTGTAGGGACATGTGTCAAGAGTTTAGATAGGTAACATGGTGGAAATAGGGGAAATGTAAACAGGAAAATTGGACTTTGGTAAGAGAGGAGGGAAGGGAGTGTCCAGGGAGTCCAATTTTCCTATTACCCTTTTCCCTGTGCCTCCATAATTTATTGACATATGTCCTTACACTTAACTTCTAACATAACAGTGTTAACTCTTTTAATAAAAGGCTTATTTACTGTTTCACCCCCTAAAATGAACACTCAGTCTTACTTTACCCCCTTAAATTGAAATTTTCTCACTTAACCCTTTGAATCTCAAAAAATTGTTGAAAATTTCTCACTTTACCACTTCCGTCTATTTCCATCTACAAAATTGTTAAGTGTGTTCACGTGGCATGGGCATTCTAGTAATTTTAGCTTATTATCTTCTCTTTCTCTCTCTTCTCTCCCCTGCCAGACGCAACCTCCATCGCACCCCACCCCCACCCCTGTCCCCATTCTCCCTCTTCTCTCTTCTCTCTGCCTCTTTCTCCTCTCTACCTCTCTCTTCTCTCCCCTCCCCTCTCTCCGGACCCAACCCCCACCCTAAACCTAACCTCCATGGAATTACTCAACACACCCAAACCACCACCACTCAAAATAAAAATTTCTTTGACAGCTACTCCCCATCTTCTCTCTTGGCAAAGAGAGAGAGAGAGAGAGAGAGATATATATATATATATATATATATATATATATATATATATATATAAGAGCCTCAGTTGAGGGATCCCTCAAATAAGCTTTTTTGAGGGACACCCTTGTAGGGCCCATTCCATGTTGTATTTCAATAATCCAAATGTCTATTTTGTAGATACTCATTCAAAGATCATCTCTACAAAAAATCACTTGAATTCGATATCATTTGGCCACTCAATTGAAATTTTAGTACTTTCTTGAAGCACAGTGTCCATTGATTTCAGGGGGTTAAACAGTAAATAAGCCTTAATAAAAATAAAACTAAAACAAAGCTAATTATTAAAAAGAGAAAAAAAAAAAACAACAGCCAACCTACCCATCCAACCTGGTCAGCCACCCCACCTCATCGGCGACAACCCCTCTCCTAGTCGCTCCCGGTAGCAACCCTCTTTCTCTTCTCTGTCCTCCCTCTTTATTAAGAAACACCAAACTCATAAATCTGATATCTTTTTGTCCATGGCTAAAACCCATAATCCTTTCTCCATGTCATTTCTCTTCTCTGTCCTTAACCCAACAACACCAGAAAAAAGAGGGAAAAACAACATGGCAACACCAAATGTGAGATCTAGTAGATCCAAATATGGATCTCAGGATCTCTCTCATAGTTACATAGTCTTGGCTGCATCAGAGATTTGAAGGTGAAGAATACTGAGAATATGTGTGTTCCTTGTTTCTTGACGTGAGATGCAGTGAAGATGAAGGGGTTTTTGAGGCCACAACACAATATGGTTCATTGCACAAAACATCCTACAATTTTGAAGCCCTTTAATGTCATTCTTATTTGAGGCTTTAATAGATGAGATTGACTATGTTATTGGGGTTTTGAGTTTGGGGAAGAAAATGGTAAAGTAGGAAAGAAAGAGAGAGAAAGGGATATTGAGATAATGAGGTGTTTCTGGCGACAAGGAGGAGTGGGGTTGCCACTAGCGGGATGGGGTGGCTGACCAGGTTGGATGGGTGGGGGAGTTGGTTGAGGTTGCGTGGGTGGATGGGGTTGTAGGTTGTTGGTTTTTGTTTTTTATTTAACAATTAGCTCTGTTTTTGTTTTATTTTTACTAGAATCTCCGCACGCGCTTCTGCGCCTGCAAGAGGCTTTATTTATTTATTTATTTATATATATATTTTTTATTTATAAAAAAATTAAAATTATTTTAGAATTAAAAAAGATAATGGGTAGTTGTGTTCCATAAAAATAGGATCCATTATCTGATTTTTCTTTTAATTTTATTTTATTTTAATATGAAAAAGTGTGAAATTACTATATTATCCTCATTTAATTAATAATTTCAATTCTTAATGTTTGCTTTAACCAATGACATTTTATGGTATTTTGAATGTTTTACCATTCTCTGCCTTTTGCTTTATATATATAGATTAAAAGAGTTAACACTGCTATGTTATAAGTTAAGTATGTAGGGATATGTGTCAATAAATTAGAAGAGTAACATGAAAATTGGACTCGTGTCCAGAATTGTGGGTTTTCTTTCTTTTTTCTTTTTTCTACTATTTACTTTTTTTTGTTTAATAATTTCTGTTAATATATTTGGTTTTATTATTAATTCTTGGGGCCAGGGAAAAGCTTGAGGAAGAGAGGGATGGGCTGGGTTGGGCTCCGTGGTTTTTATTTTCTTTTTATCCACCCTTTACTTTTTTTGTTTAGTAATTTCTTAAATAATTTATATTAAATAGATTGTTTTTATTATTAACTCTTGAAATTAGAAATCAACCAAAGTTGGAATACTTTTTTTGGTTTATAAAGAGGTGCAAATGTGGCATAGTATTTTAAAAGCATTATTTGTTATGTTAGTTTATATAGATGGTCAAACTAATTTGTAAAATAGCATGCAAACAATTTTCTTTTTTGGTAAAATGTTGGTGCAACACCCAAAAAGCTACATTGAATTAATAAGTCGGCCCATTAATTATTCTATAAATGGAAAGAAAGACGAATAAATGAAAACATGAGAGAGGTTGAACACTATCTGTCACTTTAAATGTGATAGATCCTCCGTATGTTATATACAGGCAGACGAGAGTATTTATACTCACCATTTTAATTTAATGTGTATTATAATAACTCTTCTTAACATTTGATAGGTATCTATGGACATAACTATAGTTCCACAAATATAAAATAAAAAGTTAACTACGATTATGCCTATAAATACGTGTCAAATATTAAAAAATATGATAAAAATACACTTTAAATTAAAGTAATGAGCAAAAATATTTTCATAGGCAGGTGGGATAATGAAATGGTCACTGCAGCTGCAGCTGCATTGTGCATGGAATAAATGGCACCTGACTATCCACCGGAAAGGAAGGATTGGAGTGGGGCAGCGTGGCAGCTAAAACTTAAATACGGGTCTTTATGGCTAATAATACTACTGCCAGCTTTTACCGTCAATTTAAGCAGTAAGCAGTTGTTGAATGATATGGGAGGTGGGATTTTAAATTTGACGCTTTGTCAGAAAGCAATTGATTGATGCATAAAAGAAGGAAAATATAAATATTACGAAATTTGTCTTTGTCTTTCTTTTTTAAGGAGAAAAAAAGGTTCTGAAATTTATTAGGCATTGGAGACGGGTGGCAATAGAGTTGCAGCCGCATATGGTGGTTCATCCTCCTATCCATACAAGTTGGTTCAATAGAGGGGACTACCCATGCCCCCGTGATTGCTTCTTTTTTCTTTTTTTTTTTTTTTTTTCTCTACCAAAAACCTTTTTTTTTTTAAATTTTAAAATTTAGCAATTTAAGGTGTTTAGTAAAAATAAAATATCCTGATTATTTTAAAAGTAGTTGCCTTTTGACAACAACTTTTAAAAGCGAGAATTGAAGTGCTTTTCAAAGTTGCTTTTCAAAGAAGCATAGATGAGCCTTTAATGACTTTTTTTTTAAATTCTCAAAATACCATCATTAATTTTTAAAAATGACACCACCTCCACCTCCACCACCACCTTCACCAACCCCACCATCACCACCACCGCCACCGCCACCTCTTCCTCCACATCCACCACCACCATCACCTCCGCCAACAACACCACCACACCACCACCTCCACCTCCACAACCGCCATCCCCACCACCAACACTACCACAACCACCACCTCCTCCTTGATCACCACCACCTCTTTCACCACCACCTTCACCTCCATCTCTTTCACCACCACCACCACTACCCCCACATGATTAGTGCATAACACTTTCAACATCATGTCTATTTTAGTCATTATTCATAGTTACAACAATTTTTTATTAAAATTTACCAAATGATTTTGACACTGTTTTTTGTACTAACATCACTTTAAAAATATTGTTGACCAAACATGGAGCTGCTTTACTTTACAGCTAATTATTTTCAAAGCACAGCAGGAGCAACGTTTTTTTTAAAAGTGACAGGCAATCCCAAATGAGGGGTTCAATTTGGTCGTATAATTATAGCTCTATAGTTGCCAACGGGGTCTAATGAAAAAGGGCCTTCATTTGCAGACCAGATGAAAGGACTCACCCTGAAACCCCCTTTGGAATAAGTGACGAACCCTGTGCCTGTCCGACACATGGCATGTGTGGTCCCAAATTACTAAAATACCCTCATTGCCATAATTCCAAAACATCTTTAGGGGTTGGCATCTACCAGAAAACCAGCAGAGTCTCCCCTAAAATGGCTCTAAACCCAAAATTTCCACTTGCAGAGAAAACACAATTTAAATCTCCCAACCATTCAACATGTACAATCGATAAACCACACACAAATTACCAAAAGTTTAAATGGGCCTCAGGCCCTTTATACCTAACATAAACCACTCATCAAATTGAGTCGGGTCTTGTAAGGATTGTAGTTTTAATGCTCCCAAGTGGCTTAAAACTTTCGTTCCTCGAACCCTCAATGGGCCCTGTGATCGCTTGTTTCCTTCCATACCGCAACCTTCTCAGCAAGCCCTGGAAATTACGTGGCTTGCGCCCACTTGAGCTCGTAGCATGGCTTGATGGCATCGCGTGTCTATTTGTTGTGCTTGTGCTTGAGTTTTGTTGCACCATAATAAGCCATGATCGAATTAAATAGCACCGGATAGGTTCACGAGTGTGAATTTATAAAGCTGTCGCATTTTTGGCCCTTTTGCGCATGCTTGCTTGGCGTGAAACGTGACCCACGGCTTATGTAGGTGTGTCCTACAATTCCTTTCTATGTCCCCATTGGGCTTTTCCTGCAACTAATTATTTGTGCCGGGCTAAGAACAAGTTTGGGCCTAGCCCTTGGATTTTTGGGCCTCAACAATCATATCAGTTTTTAAAACATTCAAAAACTTACTTCAGTCATCTTGAATTCTTGAGAGTTATGAGTATGATTGCATACACATAAAACTTACTCCAAGTTTATTTTCACTTTGATTAAATGACTGCTTTGGTTTCATTATTGTATTTATGATTAAAACCTTGTTTCAAAGTTCAAACATATTTTGGTTTTAATTCATAACTGTACACAGTTTCTTTTATCTAATTCAATCATTTGTACGATTGAGATAGACGAATTTTATGAAACTACAACTCACTTCATAACATCATATTGGGAGCAACTTATGCTTGATGCTGTTGCAAGGTCGAGAAAAGAATCCGTTGCCTGTGAAGTAAAGAAATGGTGCTTTGCTAGAAGGTTAGATAGTTAGCTGCCTATTGTGTGTAGTTGAGCTAATATCCCTATATTTCTTGTACTTTACAATTGAGTGGATTGAATCTTTTCCTGGCTTGGTCCCCAGCTTTTTCCCTTATGGGTTTCTGGGTTAACAAATACTGTGTCATTTACATTATTGCTTTTACATTGGTTACTTGATCACCACAAGCAGTATTTGTGTTTAATGTCTTTTTTCACTAAGTAATAATTTTAAATTGGTGAAGTAGGCTTTAGGATAAAAACTCACCAATCTGAAGTTAGAGATTTCAAAATTGTGAAACTTCATGAAATTGTAGGGTCTTTTAGAACCTATGAAATGGAAATGAAGTTAAACACTCCCAGGAAAGGCAACACAATTGCCTTGAAATCTGTCAATGAGGAAGAAGGTTGTTCCTCACAGGACATGCTCTCTTCACTAGGCAATTCAAGAAAATTCTTAAGTTTAGAAAGCCAGGAGGAAACAGAAATAATTTTCAATCAAATACTAGCTTTAAAAATGAAAAGAATACTCAACAAACAGAACCTAGGGAAAAGAGAAATAGTAATTCCATTAGATGCTATGAGTGTGGTGGAAATGGTCACATTGCTCCTAAATGTGCAAACACTTTGAAAAGGAAAAATCAATCAAAAGAAAAGGCACTAAAAACCACTTGGAGTGACAGTGAGGATGAGTCAACAATTGACTCTAAAAATGATGAAAACATCATTGCTTTCACAGCAAAATCCACTGATCATATTGAAATGGAAAATGAAGTTGAGGAAATTGAAACTGAGGAAGAACTAATTGAAAAATATGAGAAACTTGTTGATGTGTCCTACAAAATAAAAAAGCAAAGTGTTTTTCTCTCTGATAAAGTTATCATGCTTAAAAAGGAAAACATCAATATGTCAAAACATATGAGTCAACTAAAGAAAGAAAATGAGGAATTGAAATTTGAATTGGATTTGATAAAGAAAAGAGAAATTGATTTCACAATAGGTGCTGAAAAGGTTGACAAAATGTTAAACTTAGGAAAAATTTATGGAGATTGTCTGCCGCGCAAATCTCATGCCCTGGAGTTCCGGGCCGAGGGGATGTGCGTTAACACGCGGTTTCCTGCTTTTGGGTGCGTTGCGGTTGTGCGCGGGCGTGCCAGCACGGTCTCCGTGCGTCGATGTGTTGATGAGTGTTGGATGGATAAGTGGTGCGCCTGTTTGAACTATCTTCCTAATCAAACGATTGTAGCCGAGAGAGGAACTGGTTCTGGCTGTTAGGTTCACAGCCTGAACTACAAGGCCGTTGAGTGATGGTGGTTTTGGGCGGTGCTCCGCGCGCTGCTCAGGGAGCGACGGTCGTGTGATATATGGGGTGAGTGAACGAACAACAAGGATGGTGCTCCGGCGCCTTGAAAATCAAGGGTCGTATGATATATTGATGAATGGATTTTCCTTACAATCTAACACTACTCCTAGGAAAGCAAGTAAAGATATTGAAAGTGCATTACAGGAAAAAATAAGTTGCTCCGTGGGAGGCTTTGTTTTTGGTGTTGAACCCTTTGAATGTAGCTCGAGTCTTGTATTTATAGGAAGAGTCTCTGGAGGAGTAATCGAGGTTAAAAATCTGCATGGTGGAGCTGGATTGGAGCAAGTGGGCAGTCCAATCGACATTTGGGATCGTGAAGTATGGTGGTATGACCCCAGAAATCCCGGTGAATCTCGGCCGCGCTCTTGATCGTGGGTTCTGAGCTTCTGGCCGTGGAGACGCATTTATGGCCTGGATAGCTGGTGAACCAATATCTCAGGCTGTCAGAATTCTTGTGAGAATGTCCACGTCTAATCACTCTGATCCTCATCACCAAATCCTGACTTCAGTCACTTCCCACCTTCCCTCATGCATTAAATGCTTCTTTGTGGCCAGTGGGTTTGCTGCATTAAACAGGCACTACTTCATTAGATGAAGCCTGGGTCCCTGCTATCACGTGACGATCTGACTTTAATATTTCCGGCCTAGGCCTGCGCTTGAGGCCGAGATGATCATGCCTTAGCATTTCTTCTTTTATCTTTAGGAAGGCGAAGTATCCTGGCGAAACGCTGCGTTTCAGTTTTACGAATAAGTGCCAGGGCCGAGAGAAGGGGCTCCTTCGGCCAGCTTATGGCCGTGATTTATCAAGCACAAACAGAGATAAAACTGGACTTGGCTTCACTTATGAAACAAACAAAAATTCTGGTGTTAACATAAAGTTTGTGAAAGCTATGGAATATGTAGAGAACGTGGATAATAAAAATATTGATCTAGATCAATCCAGATTAATAAACACTGAAAAGTCGTATCAATCCACTGTTGAAACTGTTAGAAATACTGCAAATGCCAAAAAATTTATTCCTGTTTGTCACTTCTGCAATGAAAAGGGGCATATAAGACCATATTGTTTCAAACTAAAAGAAAAGATCAATTCCATAAATCTGCAAAGACAAGTGGAAAACTTATCAAGAGAAGTTGAAATAATCCTAGGTTTGCTGAAACCTAAAATTGAACCTCCAAAAAGGGTTTGGTTAAAGAAAGAAAATGAGTCATGTCTTGTTGTTTTAACTGCCTTGTCTGGAAGAAATTCAAATACTTGGTACTTTGATAGTGGTTGCTCTAGGCACATGACTGGAGACAAAAATCTGTTTTTAGATCTCCCTCTCATGTCTGAGCTTGGTAGTGTTACTTTTGGTGATGGTGGAAAATCAAGAATCCATGGTAAGGGAACCATTTCTGCTCCAGGGATTGACAAGTTAGAAAATGTTATGTATGTTGAAAACCTTAAATCAAATTTGGTTAGCATAAGTCAGCTTTGTGATCAAGACACGTACAATGTTAGTTTCACAAAGGATAGATGCAATGTCTTAAACAAAGATGGAAAAATTGTCTTGAGTGGTTTAAGGTCAAGTGATAACTGCTCCTGTGTGGTTTCTAAAACACTTTCCCCTCGTGTGGCTTGCAACTTTGCAACTGACAACTCCTTGGTGCTATGGCATCAAAGATTGGGTCATGTGAATCTCAAGGACCTTGAGAATTTATCCAAGAAAGAAATTGTAAGAGGCATTCCCAAGTTTGGAAATACCACAAAATTTGTGTGCAGTGGTTGCCAAGTAGGAAAACAAACCAGAACTGGTCATGGGACTGGAATTCCATGATCACCACCAGACCTCTTGAACTTATTCATATGGACTTAATTGGACCCATTCAAACCATCAGCCTTGGAGGGAAAAAGTACATTTTGGTTGTTGTTGATGATTACTCTAGATTTACATGGGTTGCCTTTCTCAAAGACAAAGGAGAAACTTTCATACACTTCAAGTCCATTGTCAACAAAATTCAAAATGAGAAAGGAAATATAGTGAACTCTCTGTCTAGAATGAGGAGTGATCATGGAACTGAGTTTGAGAACTCATCTTTCATTGAATACTGTGATGAGTTAGGAATTAGACATGAGTTCTCTTCTCCTATCACACCCTAACAAAATGGTGTGGTTGAAAGAAAGAATAGAGTTTTAATTGAAATGGCTAGAGTAATGCTCTCTAGCAAAAGTTTGCCCAAGTTCTTTTGGGCAGAGGCAGTGAATACCTCATGTTATGTGGTGAATAGAGTTTACACAAGGCCCAACTCTAACAAAACTCCATATGAGTTATGGAAAGCTAAGAAACCAAATCTAAAATACTTTAGAGTATTTGGCAGTTTGTGTTACATTTTAAGGGATAGGGAACACTTAGCTAAATTTGACTCCAAGAGTGATGAAGGAATTTTCCTAGGTTATTCACTGAATAGCAGAGCTTTCTGAGTCTTCAACAGAAGAACCAAAACTATGATGGAATCCAGTAATGTTGTCATTGATGACTCTCTGGATAAATATGATAAAGAGTGTGTCGATCTCGATGTTTTTGATATAGAAGAAAGTACCCCTAGAGTCAGTTGTCACTGAACAAATACCAAGAAAACATGAGGATCCTTTCTCATCTATGTCTGTTCATACAGAACCTGTGGAACCTAGTCCTGCTCCTTGGGTTCAAAGAAATCATCCCAATGATGTTATCTTAGGTGACCCATCTGTCGGAGTTAAAACAAGAAGCCAACTTCTTGAGGAAATCAATTTTCTGTGTTTCATGTCTCAAATTGAACCAAAGAACATCAAGGATGCTCTATGTCATGATGATTGGATTTTAGCTATGCAAGAAGAGCTTAATCAATTCAAGAGACATGATGTTTGGGATTTAGTTGAGAGACCTAGAGGAGTGAATGTTATTGGAACAAAATGGATTTTCAAAAATAAATCAAATGATGAAGGAAAGGTTGTGAGAAATAAAGCCAGACTTGTAGCTCAAGGCTACTCTCAAGTTGAAGGTATAGATTTTGAGGAAACCTATGCCCCTGTTGCTAGATTGGAATCCATTAGACTTTTGCTTGCTGTTTCTTGTTACATGAACTTTAAATTATATCAAATGGATGTTAAAACAACGTTCTTGAATGGAATCATAAATGAAGAAGTTTATTGTGAGCAACCTAAGGGTTTTGAAGACATTGATCATTCTGATCATGTTTACAAATTGAAAAAGGCCCTCTATGGTCTTAAACAAGCTCCTAGAGCTTGGTATGAGAGGCTTTCTAGCTTTCTTTTATCTGAAGGTTTCATTAGAGGATCTGCTGATAAAACATTGTTTGTAAAAACTTGCTTATCAGACAGAATTATTGCAAGGGTCTATGTCGATGACATAGTGTTTGGTGCAACTTCAGAAAAGTTGGTTCATGAGTTTACTAAACTCATGGAAAGTGAGTTTGAGATGTCCATGGTTGGGGAACTCACATATTTCCTTGGTTTACAAGTGAACCAAAGTGATGATGGAATTTTCACTTGCCAATCCAAATATGCAAAAGACCTTGTGAAAAAGTTTGGTCTAGATACATCTAAGAAAGCTAGAACTCCTATGTGTAGTAAAGTCAAAATCTGTGCTGATCTAGATGTGGACTCTGTTGATCACAAATCATATAGGAGTATGATAGGAAGCTTGCTTTATTTAACTGCCAGGAGACCCGACATTGCCTTTAATGTTGGAATTTGTGCAAGATATCAGGCTAATCCAAAAGAATCCCATCACAAAGCTGTGAAAAGGATCATCAAGTATGTCAATTCTACCACTGACTTCGGTCTTTGGTATTCTAAGCAAAATAATACTGCTCTCTTAGGGTATTGTGATTCAGATTATGCTGGTTGTGTAGATGATAGAAAGAGCACTTCTGGGGGTTGCTTCTTTGTAGGTCAGAACTTGGTCTCTTGGTTGAGTAAGAAACAATCTAGTGTAGCTCTTTCTTCCATTCTAATCTGAATATATTGCTGCTGGAAATTGTTGCACTCAATTAATGTGGATGAAACAAATGTTGAGAGATTATGGAATCATTGAGGATACCTTCATTGTTTACTGTGATAATATCTCTGTCTTATGTCTTGCCAAAAATCCAATTCAACACACTCGTACCAAGCACATAGATATCAGGCATCATTTCATTAGGGAACTTGTAGAAGAAAAAGTTTTAAAACTTGTTTATTGTCCCACTGAACATCAATTAGCCGACCTTTTAACTAAACCTCTTGACTTTCCTAGGTTTGAGTTCTTAAGAAAATCCCTTGGCATTGGCCCAAAGGATTAATGCTGCATCTCTTCTTCAGTCCATATGCATCTATCACTTGCCTGCTCTTTATTTCTTGTCTACTATGCATCTGTCAAGTTTCAATAAAAAGGTTCTCTGGAACTTTTTTGATTTCAAGTTGCAATCTTTGCAGGTCTCTCTCTCTTAACAAACAACATGTTTTCAGGAAAAATCTTGAAGTACAAGATGTCTTATGAATTTTTTCAGTCGATTGTTAAACTTTTCAAAATTATATTTGAAAAAAAACAAAAAAACAAAAAAAAAAAACAAAAAAACAAAAAAACAAAAAAACAAAAAAACAAAAAACAAAAACAAAAAAAAGGAAAAACAAAAAGGAAGGTATTTGTATGCATAGGTGTAGCACCCAACAGAACAAGGTGAATATACTCGTTTTGTTTGGAAATTGCTGCCTTTCTAGCAATGTCTAGTGTGCATATGTTCCTTGAAAAAAAAAAGAGAAAAAAAGGAAAGAACTCTGGATATTTTTTTGTTAAGGTCCAAACGGATTTACCTGAACATCTTCATCAGTTTCTGGGAAATAAAAAGAGTTTTCATGTTAACATGGTGGGATAAAAGTTTTTGATCTTCAGATTACAACTTTGTTATATCACTATAGTTCTTCGAAATCCTTCTCTTGAAACTCTTATGATTCATAGCTAGTTCTTGTACTATGTGTCTACATGTTTATCATTTTTTAAAGAGATGCAGTGTTATTTCTTTAGTCAATTGGGTATTCTGTTTTTACGAATTTTTCTGGGCAAACATTGAAAAATAGTTCATTCCTTAGCATTTATTGGTTTGGTACAGATATTCATTGTATCAATACAGTTTCAAGGAATGGCACATATGTATCAATCCAGTCTACATCTCTTTCGTTAGTTTTTATTTTATTTTATTTTTATTATTATTTTATTTGAATATTCCTCGAATTTCACTCCTCCTTGTCTAGGTTGGTTCGAAAGCCTCACTGTCATTCACTCATATCCCCAAACCCAGCGCCTCCCAAAATATAGCTCTCACTTAGGGTCATTCACTCATATCCCCTTCTTCAAGAATCTGGTGTTTGAGGTTGTAGCAAATCAAACCTCCATCATTGCCATTCAGAATCTTCTTGTTGACTATGGTCTCAATGCTGCAACTTCTCCACATTCCTCTCCTCTTATCTCACTTAACAATGAGACAGTTGAAGATAATGTCCCTCCTGATCCTGAAGATCCTTTGATGGAAGATGATCCCATTAGTTCTCGCATAAAGAACCGCAAACGTAAGACTCCAAGCTGTGACCCAATTGCCGCTGTCTCTTCACCACCCAAGAGGAAATCTAATGCTCCTAGGAGGAGGAACTAAGTAGGTGGGCTGTTTTTAAGGGGGAGACGTTGTCTCTGTGTTTGCGGGGGAGACTCTATCTCCATTTTTGTTTTGGCTCTGTGTGTTTCCTAGTAGTTCTCTTTTTGGTCTGTGAACCCTTTGTCTTTTCTAAAGACAAAAAGGGGGAGAAAATGAATAATCTGGAAAATATTTAAGCATGTTGTAAATTAACTCAGTTGTTTATTTCCTTGGTTTAAATTTTATGGTTTATATTCCTTTAAATCTCTTTAACTATGTGTGTTGTTAAAATTGCCCTCTTGGAATCCTGCTGTCAAAGATTGCTTGAAATTCTTTAATCATCTTTTGTGAGACTTGTGCAGGTGTTGTCTGATGGTTCACATAGTTAGTTTTAAAGTTATATAAAAATTGTTCATAATATGGTTTTGTTTAAGAAAAGGCCAAAGGGGGAGATTGTAAGGATTGTAATTGTTGCTTTGTTTGGCTCTTCTCTTTTTGGAACAAAACCATTGTAATCTCCTTAGATATTTGAGATAGTCTCTAGGTTAGATTAAAGTGGTTGCTGGTTTCCAAAAGATCTCTTTGGTGAAGAACAGGTAAGAACATTATGCATTCACTCACGTGGATTGATACAACTTTAAAATCGTTTTATGTTTTCGTTATGTATAAATCCTCTCCTGTCCCGTTTTAATCCATCTGTTACTTTGCATACATTTAAGAGTTTGATATACAGGGATTGATACACACTTTAAAAACGTTTTCTGTTTCATTCTGTATCAATCCATCCTATATCCGTTTTTAATCCGGCCATCGCAGAAATCAACTAATAGTTTATTAGAAATATCTTCTCTGCATTTGATTTCTGAAAAGATTAAAAAAGAGTTATCCTCTGCATCTTCATTCGCTTTCCAGATAAACTTTCTTGAAACTATTGCTCTTCATGGGATCAATAGTTTCATAATAGTTTTTTCTTAAAAGTGAGACTATATTCTTCTTGAAAGACTGAACCTGTTTTTTGGTTATTTAAACTCCTCTTTATTGACACTTGCTGTTGAGTTCTCTATAAATACTAAACTCAGTTTTGATAAAGAGGTAAGCATGTTAAGCATTTCACATCACGTTTTAAACTCAGTCTTTAATATGCTTCCAAGTTCTTGTTTTTGAAAGATCATCATATCAGTTTTTAAAACATTCAAAAACTTACTTCAGTCATCTTGAATTCTTGAGAGTTATGAGTATGATTGCATACACATAAAACTTACTCCAAGTTTATTCTCACTTTGATGAAATGACTGCTTTGGTGTCATTATTGTATTTATGATTAAAACCTTGTTTCAAAGTTCAAACATATTTTGGTTTTAATTCATAACTGTACACAGTTTCTTTTTATCTAATTCAATCATTTGTACGATTGAGATAGACGAATTTTATGAAACTACAACTCACTTCATAACATCATATTGGGAGCAACTTATGCTTGATGCTGTTGCAAGGTCGAGAAAAGAATCCGTTGCTGTGAAGTAAAGAAATGGTGCTTTGCTAGAAGGTTAGATAGTTAGCTGCCTATTGTGTGTAGTTGAGCTAATATCCCTATATTTCTTGTACTTTACAATTGAGTGGATTGAATCTTTTCCTGGCTTGGTCCCCAGCTTTTCCTTTATGGGTTTCTGGGTTAACAAATACTGTGTCATTTACATTATTGCTTTTACATTGGTTACTTGATCACCACAAGCAGTATTTGTGTTTAATGTCTTTTTTCACTAAGTAATAATTTTAAATTAGTGAGTTTTTATCCTAAAGCCTACTTCACCCCCCCCCCCCCCGCGCGCGCGCGTAGGTTTTATAAGAGATAAGCTCCTATTTTATAGGAGTTTTAACCCTATTTGCGCAGGTACTAAAAAGCCTATCAAACACTACCGACGACCAACCACGATGCATTGGGTCGTCAACATAAAATACTTGTTTGACTTGAGAAGCCATAATAAATTGGTCATTCCTATGTCCAATTTTACTCAGATCTACAAGGGTAAATCCAAGTTCGTTGACTATAAGGCCCGAAGTGTTATCTATCCAATCACACCTCAAGACTGGGATTCTAAACTTTTGGTAGTCAAGGTCCCAAATTTCTTGAATAACCCCATAAAAACCCATATTGGAGACAATAGGGTTTTTATCATTGGCATTAGCAACTTGCATAGTATGCGCAAGTAAATAAACTCCACTATTTTGGACAGTTCGCACATCATCTTGTGCCTTGGTGTTAAATTTGACACCATTAATACGATAGCTCCTATATGATGGCACTGCCATGCTTGGACCAGCTGCTAACCACGTCAAATTTTCTGATACTCCATTATTGTCTTCCCTATTAAGTTCACTTTGAACCTGCAAATTAAACATATATCTTAATTTAATCTAACATATAGAAAGAAAGAAAATTAAAAGTTCAATATGTCATTCAATAACATATATACCTTAAAGCGTAGCCATTGAATGAAAGTGCTATGTGCTTATCTTGTAGCCACTTTGTTCTTTTTCTAAATTTTGGATAAGTGGTCTTGATGTGGATCATATATTCCCTACAATTGACACGAAAAAATTACGCATTACGGTCCCTTGTATATAAGATAAACATAATGAGTAATAATATTTAAAGTGGCTACATATGAAAAATTAAACTCATAGGTACTCGATATAAGGTAGGACTTCCTCTGTATTCTCCAAGACATATAGATGTGCCTGGTTCAACAAGTCTAGATCAACTAAGCTCACTGTGCAACCTGATAATGGCTTTGAAACTCCCATCTTCTGGCTTGAAGGCACTCCAACTGTAGTAACATCAGATAAATGCTCAGGACAAAACTCTACCAGCTTCTTCAGCTATATATGTTGGAAAAATGGCTCACATTTAGTATGCAAGTGAAGGAGTGAGCGACCGGTCGCCAGTGTTGCTGTGCTGTTTTTTCCATGCGTTTTTCAAGGTGTCTTCACATGTGTCGGTTTCCTACCTAATCCCTCGAGCTTCCAAGGAGTTTTATGGGTTCTAGGATGTCTAGCAAGGTGCTGGAAAAGCTGGAGCACCATTGAATGAGGATAGTTGACTTGTTTCAAAGAGTACCTACCCTATAGCTCTAGATAGGGTGGCTGAAGTTGCAGCTATCAATGCCTAACCTTTGGTCTGCCCAAGTTGTGGTCCATGTTAAGAAACCAAGGGCAGAACGTGGGAGGAAAGAAGGAGTCTCTTCTGAAGTCCAAAGGCTTGTGTATTAAAGGGAAGAGGAAGCAAGACAGCAAAAGTGGTTTTACTTCTCAAGGAGTGGACAAGTAGCTGGGAGCTAGTGTGTCCAAGAGTGGTTTAACTTACCAAGGGAGGAAGAGAGAGAGGGCAATCAGTTCAAGAGAGAGCTGAGTTGAGTCTTGAGTCGTCTAGACACCAAATGGGGGAAACACCAAGAGTTGTGAGAGTGTTCACAAGTGTATCAAAGTGTTGAGCAAGGGGTGAGAGAGAAAAGAGAGCTTGGGAGAGAATAGAGTTCTAAGGGGGTTTCTTTGTAAACCAAAGGTGTAACTTATTCTTTCATTAGTGAATTTCTCAAGAGGATCACCAAGAGGATGTAGGCAATTGCTGAACCTCTAAAATACTTGTGTCACTTTGTGCTTGGTTGGTTTCTCAAGTGTGTGTGTGTGAGATTCATCCATCCTTGTGTGTGTCACAAAGTCCATCAACAACAAGATCATTAGGGGAGTGAGTGAAAGTGTTTGTCCATTTTCACAACAATATACTGCTCAGCAGTGCAACATTCGGGACGAGTACGATTCTGAAAATACCCCTTTAGCACTTTCATATATCTTTCAAACGGATACATCCATCTAAAATATACTGGCCCACATAGACGAACTTCGCTGACAAGATGTACTACTAGATGAACCATGATATCAAAGAATGAAGGGGGAAAGTACTTCTCAAGCAAACACAAAGTAACTACTACATCTTTTTCCAACTTATCTAGCTTGAAAACATCTACCATCTTTGCACATATAGCATTGAAGAAGAAGCACAATCGATATATTGCATACCTTGCATGCTTCTCCAAAAAGAACGAATTGTCACAGGGAGCAATTGTTGCATCAATGTATGACAATCATGAGATTTAAGGCCAAGAAGTCTTGAATCTTTTAAAGATACAAGATTTTTTATATTTGAAGAATAACCTTCAGGGACCTTCATACCATAGAAAGAATTGCAAACCGCTCTCTTCTCTGCTCTTGACAAATTTCAAGGCCCTGGAGGCAAGCAAGTACGTCTTTCTCCATACTCGGGTTGCAAATCAGTTTGATCCCCATGTTCAATAAGTCTAACCGAGCAGCAATCCCATCTTTATTTTTTCCAAGGATCTCTAGCAATGTACCAATGATACTATCACAAACATTCTTCTCAATGTGCATAACATCTAGGGCATGCCTCACAGGGAGGTATTTCCAATACTCGAGATCAAAGAATTTTGATTTCTTCTTCCAACAAACTCTGTCACCTCTCACCAACACTTCCCCCATTTTTCGAGCCCCATATGTAATTAATATCTTCAACCATATGCAGCACTTCTTCTCCAGTTAATGGCTTGGGAGGCATGCCATATTCAGGTTTCCCATTAAAAGTTGCACGTTGCCTCCTATATGGATGATTGATTGGTAACCATTTTCTATGCCCAATGTAACAAATTTTGTGGCCATTTTTCAACCTGTGACTAGGTGTATCATCGCCGCATATTGGACAAGCTTTATATCATTTAATGACACAACCAGATAAGTTTCCATAGGCAGGAAAATCATTAATTGTCCACAGTAATACACCTCGGAGTGTAAAGTATTTTCGTATGTGGGCATCATACACTCCTCTAATCCCATCCCACAGAGATTTTAAATCATCAATCAAAGACTCTAAGTAGACGTCTATATCATTTCCGAGCTGTTTAGGACTGGAAATCAATAAGGTCAACATCATGAACTTCTGCTTCATGCATAGCCATGGTGGGAGATTATATGTAACTAAGATAACTGGCCAACAACTGTATCTGCTACTTAAAAAACTGTGGGGATTGAATCCATCAGATGAGAGAGCCAATCTCAAGTTTCTTGGCTCATTACCAAAGTCGGGCCATTTATCATCAACAAGTTTCCAAGATGGGGAATCCGCTGGATGAGACATATGACCGTCAACTGATTTTCTTGCAGCATGCCAAGTCAAACTCTTAGCTGTCTTATGTGATTGAAACATCCTTTTAAACCTTGGAATTGGAGGAAAATACCACACCACCTTCTCTGCCACACCCTCTTTCAAGAACCCATCTTTGGTTTCCTTCCACCTTGAGATACCACAAGTAGGACAATTAGTTGAATCCTCATACTCCTTCCAGATACAAAATGCAGTCATTGGGACATGCATGGATTTTCTCATAACTCATCCCTAAAGCAGACAAAGTCTTTTTTGCCTCGTACATAGAGGAATGTAGTGTATTTCCTTATGGAAACAATTCTCCTTGAAGTATCAATAATTCTGTAAAACAAACATCACTCATCCCATGTTTTGCTTTCAAATTATATAACTTCACCAAAGCCGACAACTTCGTGTACTTCCTTGCAACCAGGGTACAAGGGTTCATCGCCATCCCCAATCACATTGGCAAACTCATAAGGATCAGATCCAATATTGGCAAAATCATTATCATCCATCCCTAATTCTTCAGAAACATAACTGAACCTACTTTGCTCATCTTCTTCCACATTTCTACTAGCATTGGTAGTCCATTCCCAAGGTTCTCCGTGCCATGTCCAAATCTTATAGCTTTGGTCAATTCCATTAAAGTATAAGTGTTCCCTTATAATTCCAACCCCAAACAATCGAATATTCCCACATTTAACACATGGACAACGAATATGAGTTGTATTTCCAAGATTTTCTACAGCAAAATTCAAAAATCCTTCCACCCTTAACTCATATGCCTTCGATTTTCTATCCGCATGCATCCATGACTTATCCATCTCACACTCTATAAAATCATATAAATATATATATATATATATATATATATATATATATATATTAAAGTGGAAAGACCAGCAATGAAACATTACCTCATTCAAATAGCAGAGAACAAATTGAAAATAAAATATAAAACATGAACAAGACAACGGTTTTTACAACATAATCGTCGTTTAATATAAATTCAGACGACGGCATCTATAGTTACCGTCGTCATTAAGATACCCAAACCCAAAAATTTGTACGGGGTTCTGTAGCCTAAAGACGACGTTTAATGGAGAAACAGTCGTCTTTAGGCTACCAGTTGCAGCTTAAAACTCAGACGACGGGAGTAAATTAACAACCGACGTATAATAAACATTTAGACGACGGTTGATGGATCAACCTTCGTCGTGGTTTAAAAAAAAACAGCTTAAATCTCCCATCCCCATTCCTTTTCGAAGAACCCATGGCCAAACAAACATAAAAGAACCCAAACAGAGAGTAATTATTACAAGAATGCAAACACTAAAACATAAAATAACCCAAATATAGCTACGAACGAAAACACTTATGGATTTAAGAAGCCGTGCAATATCATTAAATAAAGAGATTAGGGTTTGCACTTACATGGATAAGATAACCAATGCTTCAGAGAGAGCTGAGAGAATATAACAAAAGCTTGAGAGAGAGCTGAGAGAATATACCCAATGCTTTGAGAGAGAGCGAAAACTTTAAGACAAATTTATGTTGAAGAGAGAGAATGAACTATTTTAGGGTTAAAGGAAAATTTTGAAAATTTTAGATCGCGGTAAAAAATTTTAAAGTACCGCGTTTTTCAACGACGACGGTAAATACTTATATATATGGACATCTAATATGCACTTACGACGGAGGTTTCCACACAACACCGACGTTGTAAAAATAAACATACGTCGCCACTTAATAACCGACGTCGTAAATATTATACAATTAGTCTGGGTTTACGTAGTTGATCAAAAACATCGGGAGAAAACAGCGTCGTTTCAATAAACCCTAAACCCTAAATCCTAAATTTTACAATAATTTAAAAAAAATACACAAGTATGAGAAAAATGAACCGAAAATTGCTACGACTCCTTACAACAATGCCTTCTATAATAGTAGGCTAAAATATGGATTTCATCAATTTGAATTTATGGGCACCAATGGATCACATAAACTTTAGGGTTATGTTATGTAAAGTATAAGGAGTACCGTGCTTTGTCTCTAAATTTGTTTGAATTTTGTTATCATTTGAACTTTGAAAACTAAAATTACATTTTTCAGGCCTTAACGGGCAAGATATTGTCTCAATGAGTGCATAGAATTTGTCGGTATATTTTTTGGATTTTGTTTTGAATATATTATTAATATTAGTAATTAAATACAATAAAAAAATATTTCTAAAATTATATTTTTTAAAGCTTTAGGGGAGAGACAATATTTTAATGAGTGCTTAGTAGTTGTCAGTTTAATTTTTGGAATTAGTTTTGAATTTAATATGGAATTAAATAAAATATAAAAGTCATTTAAAATTAAATGCCAAATGACCTAGCCGACGTTGTATCCTTTTACAACGACGTTAAACATTACAAACTGACGTCATATATTATGTTAGACGTCGAAAATGAACAGAAAACGACGTCAATTGTTTGGATAACCGACGTGGGTTATTGGATTACCACGTCATCTTATTTTGGATCACCGATGTTGTTTATCTATACAACGTCAAATGTTTTATAATAACTGCCTTTGTATATTATTAAGACGTCGATATGGTTGTACTAACAGACGTAGTATATCGGTACAAAATTCATCTGTACAAGATGAATTAATTATAAACTGTCGTGTTTATGACTGTTACATGTCGTTTTTAAGAATTGCCGTCGATGTTATATTTCCAGTTATAGCAAGACGACCATTGTGTACACATATGAGACGTGTAAATTAGAATAAGACGTCGGTTTTTGGGAACTAAACAAATTGAAAAAAAAATTTTAATTGTTCGATTGATGGTTGTTCGATTGATTACAACAAAAATATTTATGTACATTTTTAATAAACTAAAATAAACCTAAACATTGTTCATAAATATTTATGTACATCAATTATCATTCTGTATTTGCCTGTTAATGAATTATGCCCATTCATGCCTAACTTCGTCAATATGTTCTTGTGTATACTTAACTCGATCTTTTTTCTTTTCAAACTGCAAAATAAACCAAAAAACCAACGTATTATAAAGATACAAACGACGGTTTTAAAGAAAAATTTGACGTAGTAAAATAAAGAAAGTATATCTAAAATTTTTCCTTTTTTACCTTCTTCTCGAAATCTAGGTCTGGATCATGAATTATATCTCTCATGAATCGCATCACGTAATAGCCACACTCTACACTTGTTGGTTGTTCAGGAGTGCCGTGTAGATTTTTCCAAATGGCCTGTTTACGTGATGAATTTTTGTTTATATGAATGTTTAAAATTAAAAAAGCAGAAAAATAAAATATCAGAGATTTTACCGTGTCATCTTGCCTTTTCCAGGAGGATCAAGCATCAGGCTTTGGATCTTCTACCCCCAAAGCTAGGGGTCTGATATTAGTGGCCCCAGCAGCTTGCCTGCCCGCCGCACAAATCTCACGGCCTGGAGTTCCGGGCCGAGGGGATGTGCGTTAACACGGGGTTTCCCGCTTTTGGGTGCGGTGCTGCTGTGCGCGGGCGTGCCAGGCACGGTTTACCGTGCGTTGATGTTTTGATGAGTGTTGGATGAATAAGTGGTGCGCCTGTTTGATCTGCCTTCCTAGTCAAACGATTGTAGCCGAGAGAGGAACTGGTCTCGGCTGTTAGGTTCACGGCATGAACTACAAGGCCGTTGAGTGATGGTGTTGGTGGTGCTCCGGCGCGCTGCTCAAGGAGCGACGGTCGTGTGATATATGGGGTGAGTGAACGAACAACAAGGATGGTGCTCCGGCGCCTTGAAAATCAAGGGTCGTATGATATATTGATGAATGGATGTTCCTTACAATCTACCACTACTCCTAGAAAAGCAAGTAAAGATATTGAAAGTGCATTACAGGAAAAAATAAGTTGCTCCGTGGGAGGCTTTGTTTTGGTGTTGAACCCTTTGAATGTAGCTCGAGTCTTGTATTTATAGGAGGAGTCCCTGGATGAGTAATCGAGGCTGAATTTACGCGTAGTGGAGTCTGATTAGCGCAAGTGGGCAGTCCAATCGACATTTGGGATCGTGAAGTATGGTGGTGAGACCCCAGAAATCCCGGTGAATCTCGGCCGCAGCTCTTGATCGTGGGTTCTGAGCCTCTAGCCGCGGAGACGCATTTATGGCCTGGATAGCTGGTGAACCAATATCTCAGGCTGTCAGAATTCTTGTGAGAATGTCCACGTCTAATCACTCTGATCCTCATCACCAAATCCTGACTTCAGTCACTTCCCACCTTTCCTCATGCATTAAATGCTTCTTTGTGGCCCATGGGTTTGCTGCATTCAACAGGCACTACTTCATTAAATGAAGCCTAGGACCCTCCGTCACGTGATGATTTGCCTTTGATGCCTTGGCCGCAATTTTGTTCGGCCTCGGCCTCGGCCTACGCTTGAGGCCGAGATGATCATGCCTTAGCATTTCTTCTTTTATTTTTAGGAAGGTGAAATACCCTGGCGAAACGCTGCGTTTCAGCTTCTGCGAACAAGTGCCAGGGCCGAGAGAAAGGGCTCCTTCGGCCAGCTTATGGCCATGATTCATCAGGCACAAACATTGCCTTATCAGACATTGGATTTTTTGGGCTTTGATCTTGAGGGGGTAAAGGAATTGGAGAAATTGGGGTTTTGAGCATGTTGGGATCAAAATTAGGAACTAGTTGACGAAATTGTGCCAACATAATTTCCCTCTCTCTCTCTCGCTGCCTTCCATAACAGTTTCCCTTGACCTCGCCTCCATCCTCAATGTCTCTTCTCTGACTACCTCCATAAGACTTTCCTTCAATTTGTCAGCAAATTTTACTCTCTGCTATCTCGGCAAATTGAAGAACTGAGTTGGAGAAACGCCAACACCAACTCCTTCTGACTCTCCCACCATGCTCGGGGGTTCCCAAAGCAAGAGTCAAGATATCATTGCTCCCGAGACAGTCAGAGTGCCTTCGGAGACTTGCTTTTGCAAATCATCCTAAAAGAGAGAAAGAGAGATTGTTAGACATGAGCAGAGTGTAAAACAGATAAATAAACCGACGTTGTAAATTATAAACAACGACGGTTTTCTTAAATAACTAACGTAGTATTAATTTAACACGTCGGTATTTAAATACCGTCGTTGTTTATAATTTACAACGCCGGGAAAAAAAAACCCGTCGTATATTCAAAATCAAACAGATTAAAACATAAATCAAAGACAATCGTAGTATTTAAAGTAAGACGACGAACTATTGAACAAACAGACATAGGACTTAATTTCATACGATTGCATAAAAGTACCGTCGTTGTATAAATATTCTAACGTCTAGATGAGATAAAACCGTCGTAAATTTTAATGAAGAAGTGAAAAAACTCGATTGAAATATGGATTCTTTTCCAGAAATTGTGCACCACAAATTTCAGTGAAATAGACAGAGAGAGGGAGAGTGTGTGCGTGAGTAAACTTAAAACAAAACAGCCGTCTCCGGAATTTAAGCCATCGTATTAATTCTATCTAGACGTTTGATTTATTCAAAAACCGACGTTCTATTCATTTTTAAACGGCGGTAAATAAAAACCGTCGTGGTGTTTATTTTATAACGTTGGTTATTTAAACTTGCGACGTCTATACCAAAATAAAACACTCTGTTTTTTCAAATTTAGAACAGAGTTAGTGAGACTTACGATTATTTTTGCCTTCTTTGCAACCTTTGGATTAGGGATGTTTCCTGTTTTATCTTCTCTTGCCTTCTTCCATAGAAGAGCTCGATCGATTTCTTCACCGGGCATGGTTTCTTCCAATTGGTCCTCCAAACCAACATACCCTTTTCTAAACAACCTATGGTTGTACTCCAATTTCTCCCTCCTCCTTTTTCTGCTCTAGAATGCACAACCTCAGAATCTGGGGATAACCTTGAAGCTACAAAGGCATCTCATTGCGATTTCTCTATGAACTTATAAAGCTCAGGGGTTTCTTTTAACTTCTCTTTGTCTTGTGCGAATGGAAGGATATACTGCCTAGTTACGTTATACTTGAAATCCTTCCTTTTTTTGGCGGCAGACGACATGACCATCTTCTTGCACCCATCCTCAATAACATATGCCATGTGAACAGATTCCCAAATCTGCTCCTTCACGTCCTTGGGCAATTGAGCCCATTTCTTGTCCACAAGAGGGACTCTGGTGCGTGCCAAAACACCAATGTAAGACTGCATCTCAATAGCAGCCTTGCCATGTGGTCTGCCCCTTTTATTGAACTCAACCACAGGCTTAATCTTATGAATTTTCCTCTTCACAACACGGCTCATTGTGTTGATACCGCGGGTGGATTTTGTTTCCTCAACAAATGTGGCTGTGCTGGGGTCTTTATCGGAAGTAGAAGAAAATCTCATCCTCTTCGAGGATTTGCTTTGAACTGATTTGCCTTCATCCATTTCAGCCTTTGAAATTGATTTGGCTTCATCCCTTTGAGCCTTTGAAACTGATTTGGCTTCAATTAGTTGAGCCTTTGAAACTGATTTGGCTTCATCCCTTTGAGCCTCTGACACTTGAGCTTCCTTGTTTTGAGATTTCGAAACCATTTTTAATTAATCTGCAAGAAAAACAACGTCGGTTATTAAAAAAGAACGGCGTAATAATAAAGAAACGACGTCCGAAAAAATACAGCCGTGATATTTAATTTAGGACGACGGTTGTAAAACAACACTGTCGTCGTAAATACAACCCCACGACGGTAACACGAAAACAACGACGTCCTATTAAATAGTCTCTCAGACCATGTATGGAAATAAGACGACGGTTTTATCTCGTTCATGACGTAAATGTTTATACACCACGTTGGTTATTCAGCCTAAAAACCGACGTGATTTAAAAATTACAACGTCAAACACAAAATACAACCGTCGTCTTACTAAGATGGGATACAAGAAAAACGACAGTTCTTCTCCCACCGACGACAGTTTTATCTTGTTTCCGATGTATTAATTGTCATACCATGACGGTTATTAACCATCGTTGTGCAGTTTGCATTAGGTCGGATTTAACGACCATCGTGGTGTGTCGATTCTATTGTCGCAAACAAGATAGAACTGTCGTCTTTTGACGTCGTGAGAGTGATGGACTAATGAATTTAATCAAAACCAGTGAAAGATTTCCTCAATTTGACAGAATCTTGTTTCCAGACAACGACGACTTTCAAATGAAATGTAAAAAAAGGGAAGAGATTGAGAAAAAACCTTTGGCGTGCAAAGAAAGTTTCCTTCTGATGTAAGAAAATGGTGATTTGGAGACGATGACAAGATTTAGATGATGATGCTGATTTGCAGACGAAGACGATGACGAGATATTTTATCGGTGAGAGAGAACGTAGAACATTCGGTTAGGTGACGAAAAGTTTATATATTTTCCCAGAGTTCAATACAACGACGGTTTTATTAAAAACCGCCCTAGTATTTAGTTCTAACGACGGGAAATAATTAGGAACTAACGTTGTTATCACTAAAGCCAAACGACTTTTCGAATTTCGACGTGGTTATGACGGCGCTTGTTTATCTAAATTGACGTTGTCCTTCGAAATTCAACGACTATTTATTTTAAGAAACCGACGTGGTTACTTTTTGGTTCTGAAAACGACGTCGTTCTCTTTTTAATACACGACAAAAGTTTACTTTGCAGAAGTTAAAACGACGACGTTGATTAGTTAAATATGACGTCGCTATTTGTAATAGAACCGACGTGGATATTTACGATAATTTGTTTAAATATGATTTTTTCACGCGTTTTTTAACTCTCAGTTTTCAATTAGGGTTCCAACTTCTTATTGCCCTTGGCTTTGTCTCATCAACTTCTAAAAAATTGTCTTTCTGAAAGCAAATGTTTTTAGTTGCGTTTTCTGCTTTATTTCACTCACAAGACCAAGCATGGGGAATTTCTTTGTATAAATTGTCTTTGGTTTGCAGAATGATTCCTCACAAGACCAAGCATGGTGTAGCTGCACTTGCCAGTTTGAAGGCATACGAGGGTGTTCCACCTCCTTATAATAAGATAAAGAGGATGGTCATTCCTGATGCTCTCAAGTGAGCTTTTCACACTTTGTTGATTTTGATCATCTGAAATTATTAGTTTTCGTGAACTGAAATTATTGTTTTTGGAAATTATGGTCATTCCTTCCTGTTTGTTTGTTGGGCAAGCTTTCATCTGATTCAGTAGAGATTTGCCTTTTAAATATTGCTCCTATTAAATATTGATCTGGGCTGTGCAGGAGCTTGAGAACAAGAGGAAGGAGAGGGCCCAGCTTGCATATGAGAGGAAGAAACAGTTGAACAAGTTGAGGGTGAAGGTAGAAAAGAAACCACGATGTAATGATCAATAGAGATTTGCCTTTTAAATATTGATCAGGAGAGATTTGCCTTTTTAGATGAAAATGTTTTGAGGATTGAGAATTAAATTTTGTTTTGTGTTAAGATACTTGGTTGTTCCTTGTGATGGTTTTAAGTATTTTGGCAGTAGTTCTTTCTGATAGATATTAAGAAAGATATTACCAAAATAAAAGAAAAATTAATTAATTTTAAAAAGCAATAAAAATAAGACGGTGGTTTACAAGAGAAGGCAGACGTATAAATAGAAAAAATACGACAGTAATTTGAACTTAGGACGTGGTAAATAAATATGACAGTAGTGTTGTAGGTACCGTCGTAGTACACTCCAAAATAATAAGTCGATAAATTAATCTCTCGCGTCATGGTACATTGATTTAACACGTCGTTTCTTTGTAATATACCGACGTGGATTCCATTATATTATACGACGCGGACTAAGAATAGTTGGTCGTGTTTAGTTAGGAGTTAACACGGCAGGTTTTTTGGTGAACTGTTGTCTTTATTTTCTACGTCGGTGGATTCATACCTGCTGTCGTTGTTTTTGGTCAGATTTTAATTCAGAAGAGGACCTTTTTAATAAGACGATGCTTTTTTTTTTTGTGCGTCATTGAAAAAAAATATTCAACAGTACCTCCATTTTTTAGTTGTTTAAGGCACTTATCCACGACCCTTTTTTGTTACCGTTGTCTTTTTAAACACAACGACGGTTTTTTGTTCTGCCGTCGTCTTTTTCTGGTCGTCTTTTTCACTTTTTGTAGTAGTGTTGTCATGCTTTAATTTTAAAGAAAGCATTGAGGACAATGTTTGATTTAAGTTTGTGGTAGGATTTAGAAATTTTAGATGTTTTAGGATTTAATTTTGAAACATTGAGGACAACGTTTGATTTAGATTTGTGGTAAGGTGTACAAATATTAGATGCTTTAGCTTTTTTATTTAAAAAAAAAAAAAAAAAAGAAAAAAGAAAAAGAGGTTAAGTTGTTGCCATTTTATAATCAATTAGAATTCTTTGCATATAAATAAGGATTTGATATTCATGGATGGTTTTTACGAATGGAAACATGTGATTAAGACCAGTTTAGTTTCGTAGCCTTTTTCACTGGAGTTAATAAGCCCTTAGGGGTGTTCTACACCTAATGCCTTAAAACCTTTGGTTTGAGAGTCGTTGGTCTAAAACTCGCTACAATATTGGTTAATTAGAAAGCTGAATGGAACTAAACATTGCATGGTCACCAATTTCCAAAAAAAAAAAAAAAAAAAAGAAAAAAGCTTTGGTTTGTTATTTGCATTGAAATTAGACAATACATCAGTCACCTCTGCTGTTCCTATATATTCTATGCAAACTGCTACGTTGCCTGCTTCTGTTTGTAACAAGCTGGATCAGTTAAATTAGAATTTTCTTTGGGGGCATGCCTTTGATAAGGCTAAAGTGCATCTTGTGAATTGGGAAACTGTGTGTATGGGGGCATGCCTTTGATAAGGCTAATGTTGTCTGCTAATGAGCATCAATTTCGTAGTTGCTCTAGCAGCGGAAGGGTGTGTTGTTTGGTGCTAAGCTTCTTCCCTCTAGTGTTAAATGGAGAGTAGGTTATGGTGATTCCATTTTGTTTTGGACTAATGTTTGGCTGAGTTGTGGTGCTCTTATAAATTATGCCCTCATGGTTTTGTCTGAGGAAATGCTCCAGTTGAATGTGAGTGATTTTCTGGGGGAGGGTTTGTGGGATATTGCTTGCCTGCAAGAGTGTCTTCCTCCTGATATTGTGCTGATGATTACTAGTATTCATGCTGGTTTCATTGACGGTAGTCCTGATATGTGCATTTGGAGGTTTACTTCTAATGGTAATTTTTCTGTGAAATCTGCCTATCAATTGTTTTGTCCAGTTGAGGCTGGTTCTAATTGGCAATGGGAGTTTATTTGGAGGTTGCCACTTCCTCCTAAGGTTAAGACCTTCCTTTGGGTGCTTTGTCACAAAAATCTCCTTACTAATGCTCAAAGGCACCGTAGAGGTATGGCAGTTTCTGCTTCTTGTCCTCGATGCATTTATCCAGTCAAATCTGTTGAGCATTTGTTTAAAGGTTGTAGTTCTTCCTTTTTAATTTGGAACCAGTTTGGCAGTTGGTTTGAGGAATCTAGTGTTTCGTATCCTAATTTTGATGATTGGCTCTTCCATAATCTACATTCCAAGAGATCTTTTATGATTGGTTTGGCTTGGAATTTGGTGTTTTCTGTTAGCCTTTGGTTCATTTGGAAATGGCGTTGTAAGCTTGTTTTTTAGCATGGTTTTTTGCTTCCCTCTAGCCGCAGGTGATTCTCCAGTATGTTAAGGATTGGCTTACAGCCACTATGTCTATCTCTGTTCCTCTTCATCAGGGTGTAGTTTATGTTCATTGGCAAGCCCCTTTGCCAGGGAGTTGTAAGGTTAGTTCTGATGGTAGTCAAAAGCATGCTCTTAGTTACATTGGAGCTGGAGGTCTGTTAAGAGATCTTGCTGGTAATTGGATTAAAGGTTTTTCTGTTAATTTGGGTGTTGGGTCAGCGATTGAGGCTGAGTTATGGGGTATTTTTTGGGGGCTCCATTTAGCTTGGGAAGCTGGGTTTCGAAGTATGGAGGTTGAATGTGACTCTAAGTCTGCTGTGGTTCTGCTCCAGAGAATCCTACTAGTCATACTCATCCTCTTTTTAGCATTATCAATTGCTGCTATTTGCTGATTCAGAAGGAGTGGTGTTGTTCTGTCAAGCATATTTTTCGGGAGCAGAATTTTGTTGTTGATTCTTTGGCTTCTATGAGCCATGATCTTCCCTTGGGTTTGCATGTTTTGGATTCAGCGCCTGGTGTGGTTGTGGAGCTTCTTGCTGCTGATGCCAGAAGCTTGGCTCGTCCAAGGATGATTGTTGTGTAGTTCTTGTTGTTTGGGTTTCGGCCCCCTTTTTACAAAAAAAAAAAAATAATTAGACAATACCAAATAATGAGGTTAGTGTGATTGAAATTGAATTTTATCTCTCAACTGGGTTGGTCCACATTACACCAAAGGGAACAAATGAAAAATTTACTAAATGATTACAAGTGTCTTTGACTTTAAAGTTGTGATTAGTTTTGAAATTGTGTTTGCTCTCTTAAAATTGTTCATGAGTTTAAAATCCAATTTTTATTTATTGCCTTGTTATTCTTCTTGATGATTGTTTGGCGTTTGAAATAATTTTAAGATTGATCATTTAACCTTGCATTTCGATGTTTGTGGGTATCATCACTGTAAACTCTCACGAGACTATAACTCGTCCACTAGGGCAACCTAGGACTTTAAAGGCTTGTTGCATACGCTAAATGCAATTGAGAATCCTTTCGAAAGTGGCTTAGTTAATTTTAATTTATTTTTAGTTTTTAATTTTGCTCGAGGACTAGCAAAGTTTAGGTTTGTGGTTGTTTGTTGTGTAAACACGAGTATCCAAAATTTCTTTGTCTACAGTTTGATAAGAACATTTTTATGTCAATTCGTTACCCCTAATCTATATTTGTTAGTACCTTATTTTATGAATTTTGAACAAATCAAAATGTTACGTTGCTTTCTTGCATTATTCCTAAGCATTCATTGAAAATAGGCGAATTCAATTGAATTCTACATCATCTCTTGTCGTTGATCATGTAATTTTTTTGTTTGCCCGGACCAATATTTTCTAATTTGATTTTGGCAGCCTTCATTCTGTAGCAGCACTCAACCTCTTATGAATTATGCTATAATCGTTACATTCTAATACCATAATTTGATTTTGTAGGTGCATGCTGGAGCTATAAAGATGGAGCATATGGTGATGTACATTTGTATTGACCACGTGAAGAATGAAAGAATGCAAATTTAGTCATGTGGGCATATAAATAAACAAAATGCAAGGCGTGCACATGCATTGAGCAACCCAAGAAGAGATGTACAACAGCCAAAAGAAAGAAAGAAAAATAAATAAAGAGAAGAATGCAGCCCATATCATATAGGAAGAACTAGCCAACACCTTGAGAGAATATTGCAGGTGATGGCAGCAAACCCATATGCAGTCAGCCAAAAACAAAGAAAAGGAAGTGTGGCGGCAGCTGAAGGAATTAAAGAAGCACAAATGAAGGGAAGCCAGCCACACCAGCAGAAAGAGAAAGAAGAACTAAAAATAGAAAGAAAAGGGAATGTGGCTGTACCACCACCCAAAAGAGGAAAGCACGTGAAGTTTGGCAGCAGAAAAAAGCGAAAGGCAAGGCATGGGAATACACAGGAGATGCACATGGGTTTGTGAGGAATCAAGAGCTTTCAGCAAGAGAACAAAGGACGGATCTTTAGAGTAGTTTTGAGTCGGGAACAAGGATAGAGAGAGAACCGATAGCTATTAGCTCTCCTATAGATGTTCTTCAACCTCTCTTAGTTGTCATTTCTTTTTATGTATTTCAATTTCTTTGTTTTGTTTTTACTTTCACTTATGTCTAGCTAAACTCCTTGATTAAGATTGAGGAGGAAACACCATTATGAAATAAAGTTCTAGTCTTTATCTTTCAATTCCCAACTATTATATCCTTCAATGTTTATAATTTCGGCTTCACATGATTAATAGGTTAATTTTCTTTTCACCACTTCTATCATGTATTTGTGATAGTTAAGAATTTAAGTTAATCTATTAATGCATCCTTGGTTTTTTATTACTAGTATACAAATTTCTTTGATCCTTTGTAGTTATGGGGGCCTTTTTTGTTTCAGCAGCTCTAGGTGGACTTAGGCCGCTATAAAGAGAGAGTGAAGTTGCCCCTTTGCTTGGGTTCAAGGACTAGGCCCCCAAATATCCCCAAAGAATGCCGATTCTTAGGGAATATTCTGGTCATATTCAATGGCTCATTGCAAGTTTTGATGTATAACAGGTACTGAAATGATTTTGCTTGATTTTACTGTGTCGGAAAAGCTCTTCTTGAAATGAGAATAGTGTTGAAACGTGTGCTGGAGAAGATGAAGTATTTGGCGGCTGTTGGCATATGGCAGCTAATAAATGGTGTGAGAGGGCTCCGAAAAGAGTTCATATTGTACAGAGACTATACAAGCTTGGCATGAAAGCGTGTTTTAGTGAATTAATATGGAAGAGCTTGGCATGAGAGGCTTGTGGCATGGGAGCTAAGTCTCCACGAGTTTAGCAATAGAGAGAGAGAGAGCTTGGATTTCTTATAGGAAACAGAGGTTCATGGCAAGGGGAGAGGGAAATTTGGGAAGATTTGATGAGGGAAGAGAGGGAGAGATGGGGATAAAAGGATGGGTGGCTTGAGAAGATTTTCCAGCAGCTTGACGAATGCTTGGTCGTGCTTTGGATGGTTCGGAGGAAGAGAAAAGAAAAATATGGGAGAACAAGGCTTGAAATTGAAGGTTCCAGCGGTGAGTGAGGATGCTTGCTCGCTTTGGATGTGTTGTTCTGCTGGGTAGGAGATGCCCTATTTTAAAGGCGCTAGAAGCTCCTTCTTTTCAGGAAACCTTAGATGGTTCTCCCCAATTTTGCAAAGTCTTCTCCTCCATTTCCCTTTACTTCCTTTGATTCAACCCTTTTTGGTGAAAATTCCTTAATCCAGGCACATTGGGATAGAACATTTTGGGGTTCCAAGGTTTTCCTGCAGCTGGCCTCTGTAGCACCTTCCAGCAATGTTCTCTCCCCATTTCCTTTCTTATTTTCTGGTACGAGCTGGTAGAGGAAAGAAATGGGTAAGGGTGCTGGTCTGAAGGGTGTTTTACTTCCAGCAGCCTACACACGTGAGTTTCCTTTGGTTTTAACGATGGCTTGTTTTGGATTTGGCTCTAGTAATGTGCTGGAGATTTTCTTGGGATATTTTTCAAGATGCTGGGCCATTTCCTAAAGTGATGGGCCACTTCTCTTAGGTTCTAGGCTATTTTCTCTCTCTTTTGCTTACCCATATATTTGAGCTCAAGAAATGAGCATGAGTTTGGTGCTCCCAAGCAGCCCAAAACTTCCACTCCTTGAACCATCAATGGGCTTCATGAACACTCGTAACCATCTATACCACAACCCGCTCAGCAAGCCCCAGATGTATGTGGCTTGGGCCCACTTAAGCTTTTCGAGTGGTTTAGCATAGGAAAATGTATTACTGGCTTGGCATGACATGTACATTATTTCTATATTTATTCAATGAATTAATTCCCAAAATATAGCTTGGATTAACACATGACCAACATTATATGTTATATTGGGCTTGAAATATTTTTGGGCTTCTTGTGACATTTTGGGCCTTAACAGTAGTTAAATAATCTTTTTTCACATAGGATGCTTAGAATTTGTACTTATGAAGGAAATGATAATTTACATAAGATTCATTAAATTGCATGTTTCATTCATATATCTTGAGAAAACAGTAGATTGATTTCTAGATTGCTACTCCATGGGAATTGTTAGATAAATAATTAGAGTTTTATTGAATAATGATGTGGAATCTAAAACCTTAGTTTTTTTTTTTCACATTAATTTAATCCCTATTCTAGTTTATTTGCATTTTCTCATTAAATCAACTTTGAATCAACTAAGTTAGCAACTGAATATTTAACTTGGGTTGGATTAGTTTTCCATCATTTTTACACTATGTGTGGGAACGACCTCAAAACAATACCTTCGGGTGGACAACATAGGTGGTTGGGGATCCTGGTCAACCCCTGCAAATAATATGAGTACGGTGGAGAAGAATATCCTAGTAACTACACGTGGGACCCAATCCGCAAGTGCATCCATATCCTAGCAGAACTCAGAGACTGATAGTCAGCTTGAGACACAATCCTAGCATAACTTAGGGGACACAAGGTCAGCCTGAGATGCAAATCCTAGCAGAACTTAAGGGACATGAGATGAGCCTGAGATGCAAATCCTAGCAAAACTTAGGGGATACGAGGTCATCCTGAGATGCAAATCTTAGCACCACACGGTTCAGTTGTCCCTGATACTCATGGGGTAATGTTATATGTGCGTAGACAAATCCGAAGTCAACTGGGTGTCTGAAGACAATCCGAAGGCAACCGTATGTCCGAAGACAATCCAAAGGTAACCGTTTGTCTGAAGACATTTATGTATTATGTAGGCAACATTTCTTTTTCGAAGGCAACATATATTCCGTTTCCATAACCTTTCATTTCTCACACTTTTCAACATATATGAATAACAATAACATGTGAAAATCCCTCAACCCATACACAAAACTTGAATTATGAGAAGTCATAAACTGTCGGGCTCTAAGGGTGTCTAAATCAAACTTTCAAAAGCTAAAATCGATCCAAACCACCTACACCAATAACTAGAGCATTAAGGGAGGATGAAGATCCATACTTGGATCGATGGCAACCGCTGCTGTAGTCGCCAAAATGACGTTGGAACTCTCAGAAACCCTCGACCTTTTTGCAGCTCGTAGCGTCACCATGATTGGCTGAGGGGCTTGGGTATTGTGCTAGATGGGTTCCCCGGTCGGTGTCGGTTCTTTTTCGACTGGTGCTGTCACCAGAGGTGGTCAGGCGAAGGAGATTCCTCGTTGGGAATCTGAGGAGGTGTGGTGCGCCTGTTATGGAGAGAGAGCTCCAGAAGAGAGAAAGAAAATCTTTCCTTTACTGGACTAGCTAGCAAGGAATTTAAAAATATGACTTTTCCAAATTTACGGAATTGTCACTAACTTCCACGGACCAAAACTTTCTTGTGTTAACTTCGATTCCAGCCCGCCATGTGTCCACGAACTCATTGAAGCGAAGTTTAGGTGTAGGGTGTTTCTCAAATACCCATTGGAGGTAGGAGAATGAATCATCTAGCATAAACATATCTAATATACATTTAAACAAAAGCGGAAGCAAAACAAAGGTATAGATTCGTGCAAGTTCTACTTAGGTCCCAATCTTTTTAAGCTTATGAAAACTTTCACCAAAGACACTATAATCAACGATTAAAGAGAGGGTTGAAAGAAGACATACCCTTGGAGCGAATCTTGAAACCAAGGATGGTGTTCAAGTAAAGGGCTTGGTCCCTTCGATGTTGATTCTCTACACTTGCTCTCCAAATATACATAAAAGAGTTGTACCTCTCCAAAGAGTCTTCACCAAGGATGGAAGAGATGAGAGAATAAGGAAGCTTGGAGAGAAGATGAGTGCTAGACTCCTCTTCTCTAAGTGGCCGGCCAAGGGGGAGTTGGGGAGAAAGGTTTGATGTTTCCTTTCTTCCAAAATATCCAACTTGAAACCCTAAATGATATGATGATATGGGTTTCTATTTAAAGAGCCACATTTGTCACATTTGTGACACATGTGGACCTTAGTCCGCACATGTGTCGCACCCCTTATCATTGGCCTCTTTTTGGTCTATTACATTTATCTCATAATGTGTCACATATATGTCTAAGTCTATAAGGTCCATTTCTATAAATATTTAAGTCATGTAGGACCAAAACTAAAGTTCCATAACTTTAATTAATTTATTAAACTATTCTAATTAGTTTAATGACTTAACAAATTATGTCACTAACTTTTCTAACAAGCATTGGTCCTAGTCAACCTTATGTTGACTGTGTCAAGTCTAGGTCAACTGGTTGACCTTTGATTTTGACTTTTGACTTTGACCTTGACCTTGACTTTGACTTTGACTTTGACTTTGACTTTGACCAATCCACAAAATTGTTCATTCTCTTCTTAATTCTCAATCCACTCCTTTTCGGTGTGTGATCTTATAGGTTCTAATTAGCGATACCATGGGTAAATATGATTTCTTCTAAATCAAATGTGAATTGTATCCCTCTATACAATTCTCTCTATTAGTGAAGGCTAATTATAATTAGTCCTTACAAGGCTTCCACAAACTATGAGTGACACCTAACAGTATGTCATGGTTACCCAAGCTAAATAAAATTAATTTAGAGAACCTAGTCAGTTTGTGATTACAATGCAATTCGGTCTTTCTCTAACACAATACTCTATGTTGTATTGTTGGGATATAGTTAACTCATGTCAAATCCCTAATAAGACATTTTTGGGTTATATGATTCGCTTGGATGTATTGCAAACATTCTTGTTTCAATTCTCATCATGTACTTTGGCCAAAGATTCAACGAATCTCTCTTCTTACTAAGAATAGAGATTCCTTGTTGTACATTGTTAAGCTCATAATTTCATACATATACATGCCCAAATTTACTTACTTCTTTTGCTTAGTTTCCTAGATTTCTATGTTATTTGCCTCTCTTTGTGTGTTTTGTAGGCAAAAAGAGCAAGAGAGCATAATTCATGCAATTCAAGCATGTTAAGGCCTAATTTGGATGAATAGATGAAGAGCTTAAAGACAAACTCATTTTGGCTACAGCCCCCTGCCAGTCCAGTTCCGTAGGTCATATTGCAAGCTTTGTTTCAACAACCTACATAGCTCGAATGAGGCCACAGTCTTCATGAAAGTTGTTCCAATTGGTGTGTACTATAACATATCCAAAATTCAGCCCCATTGGATAAATCTGGAGTCCGTTACCTAGCAAACACAGAACCATGCTCAGGATGGATCTTATCAGCGCGCAAAATGAGTTAGCAATTTGTTTCGGCCTTAACTTCTTCCTCCGACCTTGGATTGGCCCAAATAACATATGGCTGGAAAGAAGACATTCTGAACTTCAATTTCGAGTGCTTAAAGTCCTAATTTGATTAAGAGAAGCCCAAGTTGTAAGCCCTTGAAGTTGCTGGTCATGCTGACCTCAGCATGTGCTGGTTGGATGCTTGGTCATGGTGAGCTAGGTATGAGCTATCATTTCTGGTTGGAAGCTTGGTCATGGTGACATGAAGATGAGCTAGGGCTGCTGGTGGGATCTATTGGTGAAGTGCATCAACCAATTCAAGATTTTCTAATACAAGTGCATCACCCAATTTAGATTTTCTAATACAAGTGCATCAACCATTTCAGATTTTATAAAACAAGTGTTGTATGCATTAGCCATATTGAATTCAGATTTTCACTTCCCCTAGGCCTATAAATAGGGAAGTTCTCTAAGCTTGTAAACACACCCCAAGGGGGGGAGCTCTCAAACACTTCTCTAGAGCTCCCTTCCCTTCTCTCCCTCAAATTCTCTTAGTTTCCTTTCAAGTTGTCAATTGTTGTAACAATAATGTTTTTACTAAATTTTCCTTCAAGTTTTCTTAGTTCCAATTTATTTTTCTTTGTAATGTAAATTCTTTCCTTAAGTTTTCAAGTTGAATTAGTTTCCAAGTTTCAATTATGGTTTTTGTTCTTATTCATTATGCTTATAAGTTAATATGCTAGTTTGAATGATTGATCACCATTTAGGCTTGCATGTTAGCTATCTTGGTTTGAATTAAGAGTAGACACCATGCTTTAATTCGAATTGAACTATGAATAGGAAGAGTATGTATGGACATTCGACAACAGGGATTAGATACATGCTTGGTTGTTTAAATTGTTCTTCTATGCTTAATGGGTTCCTAATGCTTAATTTTAGGTTAGACAACAAATGATCAAATTAGGGAATTAGGAACACAAGGTTATGACCACACACCATGGCTTAATCATACTTTAGCTAGAACCAATCCATTAATCTAATTGAACTTGGGAACTTATTTGCTTGAGGTATTTCCTTTTTCTTGTTTTATTTATTTCCTTTTTTCATTTATGTTTTGTGTAGGAGAAATGAATGGGATCATTCAATCACCAATCCTCGTGGGATCGACCTCGCACTTACATATGCTATACTACCAAACGGCTCGTGCACTTGCGAGTATCACAAGTTGAGGATGCAGCTTAATCCATTTTGGTGCAGCTGTATCCACACAACATACATTCACATGCATCTGTGCACATTCTGAGTATTCCTTGTTTGACACTTGTGAGTAAGACTTCCATACAAGAACTCTTGATTTGATCGCATTCAGTGAATTCCATCTCTATAGAGCACCTACACACCTGTCTCAAGTGTCTTTATACGAATGACTTGAGATTAGTCATCCTCCCAATTGAGTAGACATAGTGTGTACCAGTCTTTGCGAGTCACTATTGTCCAATTGGTGATCCTATGATCATAAACATTTTAGGATACGATATTCTTATGATGGAAAGGTCTTGTGAATCTAACTTCTTTAGACTACTTTCCATTTGTATATCCATGGACTTGTTACTTTGTATACATTATGTTTTTAAAAGTAACATTCACGCCCTATTAACTGTATTTATTATATTATATCCTTAGAATTTTCTATTTTATATTGGCTTCTAGGGCATATATCTAACACTCATGAGCTTGAGCTTTACGCACTAGAACCAAGAAAATTTCCAAAATTAGTTCACTTAACAAAAAGTGAACCATAAGCCACTTAAAGGCCCTATGGGTACAACCATCCTTTCGCTTTACAATTTAGGAAATTAAATTAAATTTCAAGATGGGGTGTTACAATAGAGGTATCAAGTTCGAACTCACATGGTATCTTAGTTGTGTGTGTGAGTTTAGACTATTGTTTGTACTAAAATTTAGCCCACTATTTATAGTTTTTTAAGGAATAGTGATGGGCTATATTTTTATTGTCTCCAGCGGGCAGAGCTAAATCATAGTCCCCTCAATATTTTATTAGTTTTGAGTATATTCTTTAAATATATTGGTTAATTTATTCTTTAAGTACTATTTTAGACCCTATTTAAAATTTATTTTAGAAACAAAAATATTTTCGGATAGGATTTTAGAAAAGAAAAATATTTTCAAATAGGATAAGATTAATTTAAAAACAACAACAGCTCACCCAAGAAACTAAAACATTAATTTAAAAGCAACAATAATACATTAATTTAAAAACAACAACTAGCTCCCCAAGAAATAATAAAATAAGATATAGCCCACCCAAGAAGCAAGTCACATTTGGCCGAGCATTTGACCTTTTTGACCTGCTGACTGAGTTTGGCCCAGTGACATGGCACACATGACCCATTTGTTGGAGATGAGTTTTGGGTGTGAAATGGCTAAATGTGAGGGTATAGCCCATTGTTAGAGATGGCCTTTGACAAGTTATTCTGTAGTGAGGGCTAAGACCTTGAGATGAGGTCCTATATCTTAACCGTTGGATCAAACTAACCAATTTAATCCAAAGACTAATCAATTTGATCCAATGGTTAAGAGATAGGACCTCATCTAAGGGCTTTAGTAAGGCCCTCACTATAGAAATCTTGAGCGTTTGACTCCTTCAGGATAGCCCGTCATTGTATTTCCTTTGTTAGAATTTGTTTGGGTTTGAATTTACAAAAGCCTAATAAATAGGCTAATTGTATAAAGCTTGATGAGAATTTGACCCAAAAAAAATAGAGAAGAAAAAGCTTGATGCGAATTGATTAAATGAGAGAGGCCCAATGACTTGACTGGTCTGGTACGAGTTTGTAACCCAAGTGATGGAGTTTATATAAAGACACGTCAAAGACTCTACAAATTTCAAAGAACACAAACCTTTTCATGGATTTCTACACAACCCTTCTCATACACGGTGTTTTTCAGCTTTGAATGAATGGGAAGAGAGGGAGACAGGAGGATGGCAATTTTTGAAATTATCAATAACACCATTAAGACCATTAAGATTATCAGTGTACTCAAGCAATATTGACAATATTGTGATAAGTAGAATTTCATTCTCTTCATCAAAACTTATCTATCAATGTTGGCAATTTTTGTATTTCCAAAAGCATAAAGAGCGTGATTTAGGCCCCATTTAGGATTTTGTTTTTGTTTTTGTTTTTGTTTTTTTGTTGCTAAAAACCTGTTTCACTTTAAAGTTAAGGAGTTTGGTAATAAAAAAATCCCGATTATTTTAAAAGAAGTGGCCTTTTGACAGCAGCTTTTACAAGCACGCTTTGAGTTGCTTTTCAAAGCTGCTTTCAAAACAAGCAGAAATAAGCCTTTAATGAATTTTTTTAATTCCCAAAATACCATCATTCATTTTAAAAAATAACACCACCACCACATTCACCGCCTCCACAACCACCACCACCACCACATCCTCCTCCTCCTCATCCTTTGCCACCAACACCACAACCACCACCACCTCCACCACCACCACCACCACCTCCATCACCACCTTCACTACCTCCACCTCCACAACCGCAATCCTCACCACCACCACTATCACTACGACCAACTCCACCTTCATCACCACCACCACCTTCACCTTCATCTCTTTTACCACCACCTTCACTCCACCACCACCACTACCACCACATGATTGGCACATAACACTTTCAACATCATGTCTATTTTAGCCATTATTCACAATTACAACAGTTTTATAGTACATTTACCCAACGATTTTGACACTGTTTTTTGTACTAACAGCACTTTAAAATATTGTTTACCAAACATGGAGCTGCTTTACTTCACAGCTAATTATTTTTAAAGCACAGCAAAAGCAACTTTTTTTTTTAAATGACAACAATCCCAAACTAATTCTTGTCCCCAGTGAAATGCACTAGAAATTAAGTTTTCAACAATCATAATGAGTAAATATAACGATTTTAAGGTAAAGGAACTTGTAAAATATGGCATCCCTCAAGAACTTCATACCCCATTCAAACCTTACCTACTACACCTATCCTGATAAATATGACCCTCGAATCAACAAAGCGACCCGCCACCTTCTTTCTTCCGCATATTTTCCAATTGTAACCGCCATCTCTTTTGGCACAAGTCGTCCATTTTGTATAAAGGACTTCCCTATGTGTCTACCTAAAACCACTACATCTTCTAATTATGTGCAACCTCCTTATGCTAAATAAGGTGTCATGGGGGTGCATGGCATTGCCAGCCACAGTGATGTTTGCTTGCTTAAGTTCCCAAATACTACATGCCATGGATACCTGAACATTAGTGGAGCCCATGTCAATGTCGAAAGATTCGAGTGCTGCACAACGTCTAGGTATATAGGAGGAAGGTCCTTGGCATAATTCTCAATCACTTCTCTTTTTATAACTCCGGGTTCATCTGCCATATTTGCCCCTACAATGATAGAAAATGTAGCATACAATTTACAGAACATATTAGAAGAGAATCAGGTTTGTTACACATAATTTTTTGCAGTCTGCTTAGTAGTGTTAACGTGTTGGCTTTATTCGCATAATGCAACAAGCGTGGTTCTTATTGAGTAGATTTTTTTAGACAAAATTAATTAGTTGTCACCAAGTAAAACAAAGGGCATGGTTTGATGTTTTTAACCTTCTTCCTAGTCCTATATATTGTTGCATGTTGTTGTCCAATCCATGGCCTTGAGGAAACACAGCCGAGCTACGAACCACTAATTGACCTAAATAGACCGGTTCAACAAGTCCTAACCAGCGTGCATCCTATCCCAACCTATTAATCATTGCATAATTATATATCATTTCGTACCCTACTAGCTTATGATTTGGTAATGTTTTTTAGTTAAACTTGTGCTTTTAATCTCCTTTCTGTTCATCATTCAGTTATTGGGCTCTAAGTACCATTGGAAACATTGGATAGAAAAACGTGCAAACCTGAAAGACTGAATTAGCAATTTTTTTTAGACTTAACATCTTCATCTGACTTTGGATTGGCCCAAATGACACGTGGTTGGAAAGATGACATTCTGAACTTCAAGTTGGAGGGCTCAAACTTGTCAATTGCATAAGGGAAGCCCAATTCGTGAGCCATGAAGTTGTTGGTCTTGCTGAGCTAGGCATGAGCTATTTTTCCTGGTGGGATTGTTGGTGAGCAGACAAGATGAAGTGCAACAGCCAAATGAAATAAAGGAAGATGAAGTGGGAGCTGCAACACTAAGCCTTAAGAGAAGAGATAATGTTTTCAAATGCTAGTGGGGAAGTTAGGTAAAGTTGGTGAAGTGGGTTTTGTTGGTAGAGGCAATATTCAATTTAGAATTGGGAGTTTCACTAAAACACCCAAAATTGGGGCTGAAATTATAAAAAAACCCAACACTCAAAACACTTTATAAACACACCCAAAACCCATCATTACATACACTCAAAACCCATTTATAAACACACCCAAAAAATATACAATTTTTGATTGTGGGGTTGATTTTGGGTGTGTTTCTATGTTTAAATAGTGTTTGAGTTTTTTTATAAATACATGTCTAGGATTGGGTTTATTTACAAATATCTATACCCCTTTCCTTCTCCCTATAAATACCACTTCCATTCCACACCAAAATCATGAACCACATCCAGGGATTCACACTCCCACAAATCACTCCATCCTTCACACTCCCATAATTTCCCAAACACATTCAGAAATCACTCTAAAACACTCCCACAACCCCAAACATTCCAGCAATCAACGCAAAACTCTAAACAGCCCCAAATCACCAAAACTGTCCCAGCAAGCCTGCCTTCCATTTCCCTATGAATTTCCTCTTTCTTAGCCATCAACACTCACCCAAAATCATCCCAAATCACCTCCTTAACCTTCATACATCATTCTAGACGTGGAGAAGCATTGGACACCACGTGTAGAAGGATTTATGAAGGTTAATGGGGTGATTTGGGATGAGTTTGGGTGAGTGATGATGGCTGAGGAAGATGAAATTCGTAGGGAAATGGAAGAGAGGCTTGCTAGGACAGTTTTGGTGATTTGGGACTGTTTAGAGTTTTGGGTTGATTATTGAAGTGTTTGGGGGTTATGAGAGTGTTTTAGGGTGATTTCTGAATGTGTTTGGGAAATGATGGGAGTGTGGAGGATGGAGTGATTTGTGGGAGTGTGAATCCCTGGATGTGGTTCATGATATGGAAGTGGTATTTATAAGGAGAAGGAAATGGTAATTCTGAATTGAATATTGCATCTACCAACAACACCCACTTTGCTGACTTTACCTAACTTCCCTACCAGCATTTGAAAACATTATCTCTTCTTCTTGGGCTTAGTGCTACAGCTGCCACTTCATCTTCCTTGATTTCTTTTGGCTGCTGCACTTCATCTTGTCTGCTCACCAATAATCCCACCAGCAAAATAGCTCATGCCTAGCTCAGGAGGACCAGGAACTTCACTGGCTCACGAATTGGGCTTCCCTTCCAGAATTGACAACTTTGAGCCCTACAACTTGAAGTTTAGAATGTCATCTTTCCAACCACATGTCATTTGGGCCAATCCAAGGTTAGATGAAGATGTTAAGTCCAAAACGAATTGCTAACTCAGTCTTCAAGATTGCATGTTTGTGCACCTTTTTTCTATCCAATGTCTTCAATGGTACTTAGAGCCCAATAACTGAATGATGAACAGAAAGGAGATTAAAAGCATAAGTTTAACTAAAAAACATAACCAAATCATAAGCAAGAAGGGTATAAAATGATATACAATTATGCACTGATCAAATACCCCAACCTAGATTTCCTAGTCCTCGAGCAAAACAAAACAAAACAAAGACAAAAAATTAAACAAGAGGTTAACTAGACCATTTCCACAGGTAACTCGATTGCATTGAGCGTATACAACAAGCCTTTAAACCTCTAGGCATCCCTAGTAGAATGAGTTGTGTCTCCTAAAGGTTTAACAGATATGATACCCACAAACGTTTTACTTACTCTACAAAACAAAGTGGTTAGAAAACCTTTTGAAATCAACTAATAAAAATGAAAGAAACTTTAGTCATGCCTCCAACACCATAGGGTTGCCTAGACAGGTGATCAATTAGTGTGTAAAGTGAAAGCTATAGCTCAAAGGCACACGTCTTCAAAGCAAGCACACTCAAACCTTGAAGAAAGAACATGCTTCGACTCTAATTCTTGCAGATAGCACTCAATCACTCGGAAAAAATGGTTTTATTCTCTCAAGCAAGCATAAATGAGTATATGAAATAGAAGCACATTTTTTAGTTAGATCTCATGAAAGGAATCAAATACTAAGAATAGAGATACACACATACATACCAGCACCCATGAATACATCCTCACAGATCAGCTAGGTCTTTCAGAAGGTTGTAATGAAAGGCTAAGGTTAGGAAAAATGGAAGAATTTGAAGGGAAAAAAAAGTAACTTAAGAACATACCAGGGTTGCATTCTTCATTGATCTGCAAGGCATCATTGATTTAGAATGGCATTGCTGCATACTTCATGGCATCACTCGACATAGATATGATTGTTCACACTTAGATTAGGTTGAAACATTTTCTCTTTTCTCTTTCTTATTTGATGATTTGATTCATTGCACAGATTCACACCATTTTTCATTCAAGTACATGGCAGTAACTTCCTTGCTGCAAACTTTATCTTGGCATACCTTGGTATATTCCTAAGCTATAGGGTATGGCTACAATAGTTTAAATATGGTAGGGAAATGATAAGAGTGATAAAAGAAAAAGGCTTGAAGTGTTTGGCTTTAAGAGGGTTGATGGAACACATATATGGACAGGGTGAAAAGGAAGTACATAGAATGGTTAAGCACACATAGCCTAGCATCACTTCAATGAGTTCATTCATGAGTGAGAGCAAGCACATGATATCTACAAAAGAGAATCATCCTTAGTATTCAATCAAAATGGAACAATGAGATCATTTAGAGTGAATTGAAGAAAATCCGTAGGGATGAGAAATAGAAACACTTTAAACCCTCTCAAGAAAGAAAATAGGTCTCGACATAGCCCACTAGGGTAGTCTCCACTATTCTCCTTTAAGAATTTGAGCATGGTACATTAGCCACCAGAATTCTAAGAGCAAAAGCTTTGTGATGTGCAAAAATTCTGATATGAAAACCTTAATGGCAGCTCCATAGCATTGATTGAATGATATTCTAAAAAAATTAGTGACAAACGAACGAAAATTGAAAACCTTCCCCCTAGATTTGAATTGAACATTGTTCTCAATGTTAAAGCATAGTCAAGATGCTTGAGAACATGTAAATAATAAAGGAAAAAGTTAAGAAAAGGTTTAGAGAAACTCCCCCTTGATGTGATTAGGTCGACCACTACCAAACACCTTATTCTTGAACACATAGGTTGCCTCCCAAGAAGCGTCTTAGTTAATGTCCTGGGAAGACATTATGCAACCGACTAGGATTGCTCTAGCCCCAACTTGCTTAACTTCGGAGTTCCCATGACTCCAATTCCAGTGAGCTCCCAAAAGGCCTCGTGCTAGATGGAGCCGGGCATGTACATAAAAGGCACATCACCCCTCTCCGTTGGTCGATGTGGGATCTAACAAGAAGCATCACACATTATTTCAAATGGTAAAGACCAATTCGGAGCCATGAGAATAGAAGCTGAAGTTAGCTCCTTCAAGGTAGTAAAAGCTTCCATGCAAGCTTCATCAAACTCAAAAACAACATCCTTAGCAAGTAGATTACACAATGGCCATGTAATGCTTGAGAAATTTTTGATGAACCTTCTATAGAATCCAGCATGGCCTAGAAAGCTTCTAACTCCTTTAACAGAGGAAAAGGGTGGTAGATTTGAGATCAGATTAATCTTGGCTTTGTCCGCTTCAATTCCCTTTCTTGAAATCACATGGCCTAGCACAATTCCTTGTCTTACCGTGAAGTGTCACTTCTCCCAATTCAAAATCAGATTGGTTTCCTAGCATCTTTTAAGCACTAGAGACAAGTGGTGAACACGATCATCAAAAGATGAACCAAAACCTGAAAAATCATCCATAGATACCTCAATGAATCGTTCCACCATATCTGAAAAGATTGTCATCATCTTTGGAAAGTTACTGGAGCATTGCACAAACCAAATGGCATCCTTCTAATGGGCATGTGAATGTGGTCTTCTCTTGGCTTTTTGGAGCAATAGGAATTTGATTATAACCTGAATAACCATCAAGAAAACAATAGCAAGCATGACCAGATAAACGTTCAAGCATTTGATCAATAAAAGGCAAGGGAAAATGATCATTTCTTGTGGATGTGTTCAACTTCCTGTAATCAATGCAAACTGTCCAACCGGTGACAGTTCGTGTAGGAACTAGCTTATTCTTCACAACGATGATTCCAGACTTCTTTGGAACAACTTGCATAGGACTCACCCACTTAGAATCTGAAATTGGGTAGATGATTCCTACATCAAGTAGCTTTAGAACATTAGCTCTAACCACCTCTTCCATGTTGCAATTTAGTCTCCTTTAGGCATCACGGTTGGGTTTTCTGTCTTCTTCCATTAGTATTCGATGCATGCACATGCTTGGGCTTATACCTTTGATATCTGCTATGGTCCACCTAAGGGATATTTTATGCTCTTTTAGAACTTTAATTAAGCTCTCTTCTTCATATAAGGTGAGACCTGCAACAATTAGAACAAGAAGAGTTTCATTAACACTCAAATAAATATATTTAAGATGATTAGGTAGAGGTTTAAGTTCTAGCTTTGGTGGGGTGATAATTTATGGCTCCAATTACATGGAGAATGGTCTAAGAGGCTCGAGTGGTGGCCTAAAGGATGGTGGGTATGGCTGAAATACTTATAGGGCAACTACCACTTCTTGGAACTCCAGATCACAAAGATCTTCCCCTTCTTGTGTTAGGACAGCTTCTAGAGCATCATTGGACTTTTTCTGCAAAATTTTGGAAGAGACTTCATGATCCACAACATCAATTGAAAAACAAGTATTAAGAGAGATAGAAGGTTGAGATAGAGCATCAAACACTTTAAATTCAACAGTTTCATCCAAAACAGTCATGGATAGGGTGCCATTTTTCACTTTGATGATTGTGTCTCCAATGGCCATGAATGGTCGGCCTAGGAGAATGGGATCAACACGATCTCCATTTGGGTTGTCCTCCATGTCCATCACTACAAATCAGCAAGGAGAAATAGTGAATATCTTCTATAATACCTTTTGGATATTTGATAAAATGATCAGCTAGTTCAAGTCACACTGAAGTCTTCTTCATCCCTTCTAAGCCAAGCTTTTGATAAACTTAATATGGCATTAGATTGATGATTTCTCTCAAGTCCAACATGGCTTTTCCAACCCTTCGTGTCTCCAATGTTAATGGGAATGCCAAAGTTGCCAGGATCTTCTAGTTTTGGTGGAAGCTTCCTTTGCAAAACAACACTTACATTCTTATTAAGCTTTACTTCTTCATTTGGAGAAAAATTGAGCTTATGAGTTTTCAAGTTCTCACTACTACAAAAAGGGAAAAAGATGACTAGAAAATGACTGTAGAAAAAAAAATAACGTCGTTGTGTTTAGAAAGACGATGGTAACAGAAAACCGCCGTGGATAAGTAACTTAAACACCTAAAAAATCCAAATCCGCTTGGGTATTTCTAAAACACGACGCACCCAACTTAAAAAGCATCATCTTATTAAACATGTTTTCTCCAGACTTAAACTGTTACTGCAAAAACAATGACAATAGGTATGAAGCCATCGATGTAGAAAGTAAAGATGACGATTTACCAAAACAACCGCCGTGTTAACTCTTAGTTAAATATGACCAACTATTCTTAATCAGCGTCGTATAATTTTATTGGAATCCACGTCGGAAGATTAGTAATAAGTGCCATATTAAAGCCATGTACCACGACAGTAAAGATAAATTTATTGACGTAGTACGCCTCAATGTACTACGACGGTATTTATAAAACTACTGTCGTATAGAGTAGTAGCGAACCACGACACTAGAAGAGATGTCTAAATACAAAAATATCCACGTCGTATTTTTACTATATCAAGACATATTAAGTTTGTACACCATGACAGTCCATATAAGTTAGTACTAACCACATAGGTTTGTTCACTTATAGCGTCGTATAATATAATTTTACCACGTCATTAAGTGAAAAGTACCGTCATATTTATTCAATTTATACGACTGCCCTTATTCTGTAAATCGTCATCTTAATTTTGTATTGATTTTTAAGATTTTTTTTTTTGAATTTTGGTACCCTACGACGGTAGATCAACAAAATGACAAGAATTGATAAAAACCACGACGGTTTATATAGAAAACCGTTGTAACAGAGAAATGAAAATGAGATCCTAAGAGATACGAAATTTTGTTCCTCATCATAATCGAACCACCAATATGAGAAAGACAATATTTTAGACATTGGTGGCGTATGTGTCTACACAAAGGCACATACACACCAAAATCCAAAGTATTTGCCTCTAAACCAAACCCAGACCTTTAGAGATGTGAGAGAGAGCCAAGGCCTGAACTGACGACTTGCAAGCTTCTGAGAAAGACAATATTTTGAAAGTTAATGATGTGTGTGTTTTTGTGTCTTTGAGATACACCAAAACATATACATCGTTAACATCCAAATTATTGCCTCCAAAGAGGTGAGAGGGAGCCAAGGCCTGAAGTGAGGACGGCAGGCAAGAGTCTGAACTAAAAATTTGGCCTCCAAGGGCTAGAAGAATGCGACTTTATTTCAAGTTGGAACCCTAAGTGAAAACTGAAAGCGAAAAAACGCATGAAAAGCCCCAATTTAAACCAATTATCTTTACTAACCACGAAGGTCCCATTATAATTAGCGTCGTCTAATATTAAAAAATCCAAGGCGCTTATTTTTTATTAAGCGCCATATTAACTTAATATACCACGACATCAAAAGTAATAGCGTCAGGTTGTTTCTACTAACCACTTCGGTTTCTTTAGTTACAGCGTCGTTAATATTAATTTCCCACGTCGTTAAGTGAAAAATAATGTCATCTATTTTTTTAAATATGACTGTCCTTTTAGAATACCGTTATCTTAAATTTGTATAGATTTTTTAGATTTAATTTCTGGATTTTGGTAGCTTATGACGGTAGATCAACAAAATGACTAGTATGGAGTAAAACCACGACGGTTTATATAGAAAACCGTCGTATGCGATATAATATTAGGCTTTTTTACTAAATGAAATTGTTATAGAAATGCAAATGAGATCCCAAGAGATATGAAATCTTACCAGTGGGAGCTATGTTCCTCATCACAATTGAACCACCAACATGAGAAAGACAATATTTTGGAAGTAGATGATGTGTGTGTCATCAATATTTTGGACCTTTAGTGAGGTTGAGAGACACACACACACACACATCAACTTCCAAATTATTGCCTCCCACTCAAATTCGTACCTTAAGAGATTTAGAGAGAGCCAAGGGCTTGTGCAACTTGAGTTAGAGTTGGAACCCTAATAGAAAAGTAAAAGTGAAGCAAAGCCCCAATTTATCTTTACATCCAGGTGTTTATTCGTAAAGAGAGCGGTGTTATTCAAACTAACCATGGCAGTTTATTCATAAATAGGGCCGTATTAACTTATATACCACGTCGACCAAAATACTCCTTTGTCGTGTAAAATTGTAAATAACCACGGCGGTTTATTTTAAACAAGCGACGTATTAACTTAAAATACCACATCACCATGTCGGTTTTATAATACTAGAAGTTGTTTGACTTTATTATCAACCACGTCGGTTTATTTTAAACAAGCGATGTATTAACTAATAATATCAGTCAACAAAAGTAAACTTTTGTCGTGTTAAACTGTAAATAAACACGTCGGTTTTCGGAATTCTAAAAGTCATTTGACTTTATTATTAACCACGTCGGTTTCTAATATTTTTGCATCTTTTTAAAGACATACTAGAGGGGTTTTATGAAAACCGTCGTGTTATGGAACTTTGCGATTGTATGTAAACTTTTTCGTCACCTAACCTAAATTTTTACATTCTCTCTAACCGATAAAATATTTCAGTTTCCTCTCAGTTCCCAAAAGCGGCATGTCTGAATCTTGTCATCTTCCTCTCCTTCTCATCTTCGTCTTGAAATCTTCAAAGTTTACGTTGGAAGAAAACTTTCTTTGCGCACCAAAGGTTTTTTCTCACACTTTTTTTTTTGATCAAAATCATTTCAAGTTTTTTTTTTTTTTTTTGTCAAAGGTTTTTCTAATTTTGATACCATGAAAGAAAGAGTCTGGAAACAAGGCTCCATTTTCAAAATGATGACATCTATCATTGGTTTGAATAATTTCAGTAGTCTCTCACTCTCACGTCGTGTTAAGACGATGGTTATGTCTTGTTTATGTCGTTTTAATTAACACACCACAACGGTAATTAACTCCGTGCTATTGCAAATAGCACGACGGTAGTTAATCACCGTTGTGGTGTGATAATTAATACGACGTAAACAAGATCAAACCATCGTCTTATTACGAGTAAATACATAAACAATCATGGGAGAGAGCAGATCTAGACGTTTTTTTTTCTTCTATATTCACTCTTAATAAGACGACTTTTTTTCCTTGTTTACGTCGTTTTATTAATCACCGTCATGCTAAAAGAAATAGAACGACAATTGTATTTTTCTACCAACGTTTGAAATCTATTATTACGTCGTGCTTTTTAATTAACCTTCGTTTTTTTCACTTGCAAGTTTTATTCCTCACTAGACATGGTTTCTAAATCTCAAAGTAAGGAGGCTCAAATATCAAAAGGTCAAAACAAGGACCTTGCAGTTTCAAAGGCTCAAATGAATGAAGATAGAGTAGTTCAAAGCAAACTCTCGAAGAAGATGAGATTTACTTCAACTTTGGAGAAAGACCCTAGCTCAACGACATTTGATGAGGAGCCAAAATGGACTTGTGGTATCAACACAATGAGGCGTGTTGTGAAGAGGAAAATCCAAAAGATTAAACTTGTAATTGAGTACAATAAAAGGGGCAGACCACATGGCAAGGCTGCTGTTGAGATGCAATCCTACATTGGTGTTTTGGCACGCACTAGAGTCCCTCTTGTGGACAAGAAATGGACTCAATTGCCCAAGGATATAAAGGAGCAGATTTGGGAAGCTGTTGAAATGGCTTAGGTTGTTGGGCAAGGGGGCAAGAAGATGGTGCTATCGTCTGCCGCCAAAAAATGGAAGGATTTCAAGTCTTCCTTAACAAGGCAGTTTATTCTTCCATTCACAAATGACAAGAACAAGTTAAAAGAAACCCCTCAACTATATAACTTTATAGAGAAATCGGAATGGAATGCCTTTGTAGCTTCAAGGATATCCCCAGAATTTGGGCCTGTGCATTCTAAGCAGGAACAGAGAAGGGAAAAATGCGAGTACAACCATAGGTTGTCTTCAAAAGGGTATGTTGGTTTGGAGGACCAATTAGAAGAAACCATGCTCGGTGAAGAAGTTGATCGTTCTTTGTTATGGAGGAAGGCCAGAGAAGATAAATAGGGAAACATCCCTCCGCCACCGCAGCCCGGTAGCCCAGCCACCAGAAAATCGCAAAATCAGCCCAGTTTTACCCAAAATTTCCATCGTTCGTTCCGGCGATTCGGGGCACCATTTTGGAGTTTTGAAGCTTGATTTACAACTTAAAGTTTGGCAGGTTTTCGGCTCGTGATTCTGGCAAGTTTCGGTCACTTTTTGGCCATGGTCCAAAAACAAAAGTTGCTCCACTGGTTGTCCTGAATCACGTAGGTATAGGTATTGATGGGTGTTTCGAGAATATTCCGGTCGCCAAAATTTCTCATGACACCCATACGCTGCCAGCGCATGGCCCCTTTTGGGTGACCCATTTGGTCCTAAAATAATCCCCATGTCATCTCGAGCACGACGGAATGCTCGGATTTGAATTTGGTTATCGTTTGACAGTCGATCGATTTACGCATATTAGGCATTATTCGGGTTCGATATGTTCAGAATGTTGGATCGACTCCATTTCAAAATATGTTGTCTAGATACCTCTAGGATCATATAGGAATTCGCGGATCGAGAATCAGAGTCCTGGATGCTTCAATTCAATGATTCAAAGTTTACATTAAGCGATAATCGTGCGATCGTGTCTTTAAATAGGTACTCCAACCTAGCGTACGCAGAGGCAGGCCCCTCTCAGGGTCAAGCAACGTGGGACTGTTTGTGCCTAATAAATCACGGTCATAAATTGGCCGAAAGGACCTTCCTCGGCCTTAGCACCTATTTCATGAACTAAAACGTGGCGTTTCGTCAGATGTTTGGCCTTCCTAAAAAAACAAAGGAAAAGCTGCGAAGACATAATCATCTCGGCCTCGAATCGCGGCATTATGGGCCGAGGCCGAAGGACGAAAGAGTCACGATCGAAGGGATTAGAGTCAAATCGCCATGTGGCAGCAGGGTCCCACTCTTCATTTAATGAAGTAAAGCCTCTGACTAGCAAACCCACTAGCCGCAAAAGGGCATTTAATGCACGAGGAAAGAAGGGAAGTGACTAAAGTCAGGATTTGGTGACAGAAATCAAGAGTGGTTAGGCGCAAACATACTTACAAATATTCTTACAAATTGAGGTCAGATCACCAACCACTAAACAAGGGCATTAAATGCGTCCCCACCGCCAGAAGCGCGAGAACCCACGATGAGGGCGCGGTCGAGATTTACCAGGATTTGTGGGGTCACACCACCATGCTTCAGGATCCCAAATGTCGATTGGACTACCCACTTGTTCTAATCAGGCTCCACCATGCAGATTTTCAGCCTCGATTACTCCTCCAAGAGCTCTTCCTATAAATATCAAACTCGAGCTACATTCAAAGGGTTCAAACACCAAACCAAAGCCTCCCACGGAGCAAATTATATTTTCTTGTAATGCACTTTCAATATTTTTACTTGCTTTCCTAGGAGTAGTGTTAGATTGTAAGGAAAATCCGTTTATCAATATATCATACGACCCTTGATTTTCAAGGCCCCGGAGCACCATCTCTGTTAATCTCTCATTCACCGCATATATCATACAACCGTCGCTCCCTGAGCAACGCGCGGAGCACACCGCCCAAAATCCACCATCAATACCACCACTAAACGGCCTTGTAGTTCATGCCGTGAACCTGACGGCCGAGACTCAGTTCCTCTCTCGGCCACAATCGTTTGATTAGGAGTCGAACCCAAATAGGCGCACCACTTAACCATTTCATCTACATCACCATCTCGACGCACGGTAAGACCGTGCTGGCACGCCCGCACACAACCGCACCGCATCCAAAAGAAGGACGTCACGTGTTAAACGCATATCCCCTCGGCCCGGAGCTCCAGGGCGTGAGATTTGCGCAGCCAACAGGGACTATCTGTGAGTGGACTTTGTTTTTAGACTATAATCATTATTTTCAAGGATGGGAAAAATATGCATAATTATTTCTTTATTATTGTAAATGAAGTAAATGAAGTATATACGTATATTTTTATGAAAGTAAATGAAGTATATTCATATATTTGTGAATTGTGATTATTTTGGAATGGATATGTGCTATTTTTTAGAATGAATATTTATTCTTGGATATGTGTTGGGTATATGGGGTTGTTGGAAAGAGTTTATGAAATGTGGATTGGGTTTATGGGTACTAAGTTATGATTTAGTACGGCTTTTCCCCCTTAAACCAATGGACAATCGGAAAGGATGATTCAGACCTTGGAGGATATGTTGAGATCTTGTGTGTTGCAGCTTAAGGATGGTTGGGATGCTCATCTTGCCTTGGTGAAGTTTGCGTATAATAATAGTTATCCGAAAATTACAATTTTGCCCCTGGAGATAGGGTTATTTTGGTCACTTTTTAATCCAGAAAGATTTTGGGGAAATGAATAGCACCATGACGTAGATCGTGTCGAGATGAGTCCGTAGACATGTCCTGAGCTAGAATCGGAGTGGTAACGAAAAAGTTACAATCAAAAGAAGCTTAGTGGTGAAACCGTAAATAATTTGAAAATGGGTTTTTTAAATCTGAAATTCCTTTCTCTCTCTCTCTCTCTCTCTCTCTCTCTCTCTCTCTCTATCTCTCTCTCTCTCCCCTCCCGTTCGCGCGACACCCCCCCTCTAAAAAAACAGCCACCGATCGCTTTTTGCCTCCTCGCCGCCACCTACGGCCACCACCTCAGCTGGGACCTGTCCCAAAACGACCGGCCAACTCTCCTCCCTCCATCTCACCCCTTTCCTGCCGTTGGAAAATACCAAAAAGTTGCCGGTTTTAACCCATAATTTCCGTCGCTCGTTCCGGCGATTTCGGCCACCAATTTCTTCCAATCTGGGTATGCTTTTTCATCCTCTCAATGTGTTCTAGCTGATGGTTGGGTTGAATAAGATCGATTTCTACGTTTTGTAACTCGATTTATCGCTTAAAGTTTGGCAAGTTTTCGGCTCATGTTGCCGGCAAGTTCCAGTCACGTTTTGGCCATGGTCCAAGAACAAAAGTTGCTCCACTCATTGTCCTAGTCGTGTAGGTATAGGTCTTGACAGGTGGTTTGGAGATTTTCCGATCATCGGAATTTCTCTAGACACCCACGCCCTGCCCGGCGCGTGTGGGGGCCAGTGGGCATTATTTGGGCGGCCCATTTGGTCCTAAAATGATCCCCATGTCGTCCTGAGCTCGACAGTATGCTCGGATTTAAATTTGGTTATGATTTGATTGTCGATCGGATTACGCAAATTAGGTGTTTTTCCGGGTTCAATATGTTCGGACCATTGGATCGACTCCATTTCCATATATATTGATCTAGGCTTCTCTAGGATCGTGTAGGAATTCGTAGATCGTGAAATCGGAGTCCCGGATGCTTCTATTCAATAACTTAAAGTTTGCGTAAAACGATCAACCGTCCCGATTTGTGCGATTGCGAGTGATCTGACCATTCAATTCGGACCAAACTTGCAGGACATGGATAATAAACCTTGTTGAACTTGTAGGAACTTTCGGATCGAAAATTGAAGGTCGTGGGCCTAGCGGGCCCGGTTGACCAAATTTGGGAAGTTTAACCACTCGGTTAACCAAGCTTCTTCCAAGGCTATTCTGCCATCCAGAACACGTAATTGTACCTTAGGACGTCTCGTTCATCGTGCACACACTCGAATCCCAGGAAACTATGATTTTTATTTGAAGTTCTCGTTCGAAGCGTCTTGTTTTAATCTCACCCTCGTACTTTTAAATAGGCACTCTGGCTACAAGTACGCAGGCGGGACCCTCTAGGGATCAAGCAGATGTGGGACTACTTGTGAGTGGATTTTGTTTTTAAGCTATAATCATTATTTTCAAGGATGGAAAATATGCATGATGATTTCTTGGATTATTGACATGTTGAGAATTTTGGAAATATCAATTTTTCAGGGGAGACTGCCGAAATTTCGGCAGAAAGTTTCATTTCTTTAGTAAGTGAGCCCGCATTGGTATGATGTCGGAATTACCACGGGATTCGTCCAGGATTCCGAGGAATTCAGGGAAGATCCTGTCAGTATGATACATATATTTGGCTCTACTTTTAGTTGTCACTTATCATTCGATACATTTTCTTTATTTATTGTATGCCAATAGAAGTATTGCTTAGTTGGTTGAACTCTTCTACCTTCACCCATGCGGGCAGAGGTTCGCAACCTCTAAGCACCCAATGAAGATTTATGTAAAACCCCCTGCTCCACTCGCTTGTACTAAAACAAAATAAAAAGGAAATAAACCTATTAACTCTAATCCCGACAAGAGTTCGCAAAGGCCTCATATCTACCAAGAAAGAGATACAAATTAGTAGTTTGAACAAATTAATACAGATAATCATTTCACTTTCATAGCCCTTGTGATATGCAGCTTCTGCTCTTGAGATCAACCTTTAGGGGAAGAATCATCATGTTTGTAATATTCTACAAAATAGTACACCCTGAGCACAAAGTTACCTTTTGTATCCTGTTGGTAAAAGACCCGTTCTTACTTATAAATTCCTGTTTCTCTTTCGATCCTTGGCAAACTGGGGAGGAGGGCATCAATAATTTCTTTCCCCAAAGGAGGGAACTTAGTTTATATTGATTCTTGTCCGCAGTGATATACACTAGAAATTAAGTTTTCCACAATCATAACTTGTAAATTTAACGATTTTAGGGAAAAGGAACCTGTAAAATATGGCATCCCTCAAGAACTTCATACCCCATCCAGACCCTAACGTGTTGCACCCATCCTGATAAATATGACCCTGTGATCAACAAAGCGACGCGCCACCTTCTTTCTTCCACATATTTTCCAATTGTAACTGCCATCTCTTGTGGCACCAGTCGTCCATTTTGTATAAAGGACTTCCCTATGTGTCTGCCTAAAACCACTGCATCTTCTAATGCTGAGCAACCTCCTTGTGCTAAATCAGGTGTCATGGGGTGCATGGCATCGCCAGCCACCGTGATGTTTTGCTTGTTTAAGTTCCCAAATACTACATGCCATGGATACCTGAACATTAGTGGAGCCCATGTCAATGTCGTAAGATCCGAGTGCTGCACAATATCTAGGTATATAGGAGGAAGGTCCTTGGCATAATTCTCAATCACTTCTCTTTTTATAACTTCCGGTTCATCTGCCATATCTGCCCCTACAATGATAGAAAATGTAGCATACAATTTATAAAACTTATTATAAGAGAATCAAATTTTTTGTTACACAGAATTTTCTGCAAGTCTGCTTAGTAGTGTTGACGTTTTGGTTTTATTCGCATAATGCAACAAGTAAAACAAAGGGCATATTTTTTTGGACAAAATTAATTAGTTGTCACTAAGTAAAAGAAAGGGCATGGTCTGATGTTTTGAACCTTTAGCTGGAGAGGTGCAAGTAAAAAACCAATAGATCTCTTTGTCAGTGAGGGGAACAAAACCAGCCCTTCTTCCTAGTCCCATATATTGTTGCACGTTGTTGTCCAGTCCATGGCCTTGAGGAAACACAGCCAAGCCACGAACCGTTGATCGACCTGAATAGACCGGTTCAGCAAGTCCTAACCAGTGTGCCACCACTGAGTGCATCCCATCACAGCCTATCAGAACCTATAGCCGATAACAATCCAATTAGAAGGAAAAAAAAAAAAAAAAGGAATAGAGAAGTTAAAGTCCATTCCTTCAAAATGGAAATACTTATAAACAGGGCATGTTGGTTTATGTTTACCTTTGCTTTGATGACAGTCCCATCTGCCATGTGAATAATGGAAATGGATGAACCTTCATGTTCTTGGGTCTCAATAGCAGTGAGCTTGGAAGAGAAACGGATTGAATTAATCGGCAATTGATCTGCCAAAGCATTGAGTAAGGCTTTCCGGTGTACTGATATTGGTCCAGCTAGATCACTGCTTAATTTCATGTAAAAGATTACTACATTAAAACCAATGATGGATCTGCATTCCTAATATATTCCAGCAGGTGTACAAAGTGAACAAAAAAACAAGACCTACCCATTGGAGGCGACAAAAGAAACGCCTTGGATTTTTCCAGGATCCAGGTTGGTTACATATCCCCTGATGATATAAGCACCAAATATAAATACATCAAAAATTGAATCTCTATCTTTGTCTATACAATATATGCAGAATAATGTTAAAGTTGAAGACGACAGTATTAAACAATATAGGAACAATATCACATCATACATTGGAAAGAAGTACAAAATGTAAAACTTGTAGTCAACATATAGGAAACCAAACCATTTAGAATTAGGACCATTAAAAATAAATTAGAAAAATTCCTTTGCGTCACGAAATTCCGTAAACAGAGTTTGAACTTCATATTATACCAAAATTCTGTCAATGAACACATAAGAATGATGGCACATACGAATGCATGTATATGTGGGAGCAATTATTCTAAGAAAAAAGGTTATGGGGGAAATCGAAAATTAGCTACAAATTTAGAGGATTTCAACAGTTAACCTATTCATTATACAATATATATTTAGTGTTCATAAGACTAAGGGCTATATTTGACATTTTATCACTGTTCTTAATTGTCTAGATAATTAGATAGAAAAAAAAAATAGAAAAAGCACATAAAAAAAAGTTTATCAACGAGAGAGAAAGATCGAAGGCTAAAAGAATTACTTTTTGGTCATGGCATAAAGGGGAGCGAGGTTTTGAGAAATGCCCAAGGCATCAAGGACAACCCAAGCGTTGGGGAAAAGTTGTTGATGCTCAAAATGGTTGGGCCATTATTGAGTCCAACTTAGTGATGAGGTGTGATGGATGATGGGTGAAGGCTTGGACCTTCAGCAGGTATGTGAGGGCTTTGGCCAATTTATAAATATACAAAAGACAAGATATATGTGGTTCACCCTTAATGAATGGGCTACGTCCACAGAGAAGATGTTCTCATTATGATATTGTTTACATTTGTACAAGGGGGTTAGACCCAAAGATAAATGGAAGAAGGCCTAGGGCCTAAAGTACAAAGCTAGGAGTCTGGAGCCCAGGGGTCAAGTCCCCTGGTTCTGGAGACCCAGGACCCGAAGGCTTGGACTGGCAGGAGAGTCCTGAAGAGGGAGCCCCCAGCTCAGTTTTTCATCCCCCTTCTAAGAGGAGAGAAGTCTCCTTTTATAGGTGAAGGGGAGTCTCCACTTCTTGCAGTTTTCCGATGTGGGACTCCTCTTGCTTTGCTTTGCTTCTTGTTGCTTGGTCAGTTACGGTGTCAACAGGAGTCCCCCAAGTTCGCGAGTAAGAAGAACTTCTTGCTTGGGGATTTGTAATCTTAAGTGCACTGGCCGAGCAACACCGTAGTTTGTCTTCCAAGTCGTATAGTGCACTATCCCCAGTCCCCCCAAGTCCCCGGGTAAGAAGAACTTTGGAGGGAGAGAAGTTGCAACAAAAAACCAAAGTGGTTTGGAGGGAGAGAAGGTTTTTTTTTTTTTTATTTTATTTTATTTTTTTTAAGCTAGGTCAGCCAAAAATTGGCAGGTCCCCATTTTACCTTCTGCATGCTTCCTGCCGTTCGGCAGTTTTTTTTTTTTTTTTTTTTTTTTTTTTTTTTGAGCTAGGTCAGCCAAAAATTGGCAACTGCCCCAAATTTCCTTCTGCATGTCACCTACCGTTCGGCAGGTTCTTTTTTTTTTTTTTTTTTTTTTTTTTTTTGGCTAGGTCAGCCAAGTAGCTACCCAAGTGGGCATTTTCACTTCCCAAATTCCTTCTGCACAATGCCTACCGTTCGGCAGGTGCAAAATTTTTTTTTTTTTTTTTTTTTTTTTTTGTTTTTTGTTTTTTTTTTTGTGGCTAGGTCAGCCAAGTGGCCATTTTCACTTCCCAAATTCCTTCTGCACAATGCCTACCGTTCGGCAGGTGCAAAATTTTTTTTTTTTTATATATATATATATTTTTTTTTTTGTGTGGCTAAGTCAGCCATTTGCTTTGGTAAGGGAACAAAGCTTGAGGGTTTAGCTTCCTTGCCGAACGGTAGGGAGCATGGAGAGGAAAATAGAGTCCCATACGGGCTTGGCTTTTGAGGCTTCGGCATGGAATTGGAGCCAACATCAAGAGCTGGCCTCTTAATGTTTCACAGGAGAGCCGGGCATTTTAGGAAGAGCCGGGTCATGTGGGTTTAGCCTGGGCCGCAAGGGTTTCGGCAAGGAGTCTAGTTATAGTTTGGGCTGGCATGAGTGTCCAGAGGCTGGGAGTTTTGGAATTTGGAAGGAGGCTAGGCTTCGCAAGGAGCTAAGCTGCAGATTTGGCTAGGCCTGAGTGTTGGGTTAGGCGGGGACCAAGGTGCCGATCGGTAAGGGCCATCCATGGCTTTTATTGAGCCTGTTTTGCTCAAGATAGGGCTAGGCAAGGGCTAGGCCTGAGTACTCAGCTTAGCCTTAGGAGTTTGTTTTGGAGCTGAGCCTTCGGAAGGGGGCTAGGTCCCTTGGATACTGACATAATTTTGGAGTTGGGATGGCGAAGGCGATACAAAGCTTTGCATGTTGCAAGGTAATGTTCCTAGGCTCGAGGTGCCGAATGTGGGCTTAGGCATGGGGGGTGCTGAAGGCATGTTTAGGCACGGGGGTGCCAAATGTGGGCTTAGGCACGGGGGTGCCAAATGTGGGCTTAGGCACGGGGGTGCCAAAGGTGGGCTTAGGCAAAGGGGTGCCGAAGGTGAAGCTAGGCACGAGGGTGCCGAAGGCAAATGAGATGCCAAAGGTGACACAAAGCTTGCATGTGGCAAGGCAATGTGCCTATGCACGGGGGTGCCGAAGGTGAGCTTAGGCATGGGGGCGCCGAGGGTGAGCTTAGGCACAGGGGTGCCAAAGGTGGGCTTAGGCAAAGGGGTGCCGAAGGTGAGCTTAGGCAAAGGGATGCCAAAGCTTGGATGTTGCAAAGCATGGAGGTGCCAAAGGTGGGCCTAGGCACGGGGGTGCCGAAGGAGAAACAAGCTTGCATGTGGCAAGGGGAAGAGCTAGGCACGAGGATGCCGAAGGCACAAGACTTGCATGTCGCAATATAAAATGCCGGAGGGCATGGGGTGCCGAAGGTGCCAAGCTTGCATGTCGCAAGAGGAAGTGGCTAGGCACGAGGGTGCCGAAGGCATAAGACTTGCTTGTCGCAATAATGCCGGAGGGCATGGGGTGCCGAAGGTGCCAAGCTTGCATGTCGCAAGAGGAAGTAGCTGGGCATGAGGATGCCGAAGGCATAAGACTTGCATGTCGCAATAATGCCGGAGGGCATGGGGTGCCGAAGGTGCCAAGCCTGCATGTCGCAAGAGGAAGTGGCTAGGCACGGGGGTGCCGAAGGCATAAGACTTGCTTGTCGCAATATAAAATGCCGAAGGGCACGGGGTGCCGAAGGTGCCAAGCTTGCAAGTCGCAAGAGGAAGTGGCTAGGCACGAGGGTGCCGAAGGCATAAGACTTGCTTGTCGCAATAATGCCGGAGGGCATGGGGTGCCGAAGGTGCCAAGCTTGCATGTCGCAAGAGGAAGTAGCTGGGCATGAGGATGCCGAAGGCATAAGACTTGCATGTCGCAATAATGCCGGAGGGCATGGGGTGCCGAAGGTGCCAAGCTTGCATGTCGCAAGAGGAAGTGGCTAGGCACGGGGGTGCCGAAGGTGACCTCAGGTACGGGGTACCGAAGGTGAGCTTGGGCACTAGGGTGCCGAAGGTGGGCTTAGGCACGAGGTGCCGGAGGTGGGCTTAGGCACGGGGTGCCGAAGGGGAGCTTAGGCACTGGGGTACCAAATGTGAGCTTAGGCACGAGGGTGCCAAAGGTGGGCTTAGGCACTAGGGTTTGGATGGGTCCGACCCTTTCCCTGAAGGCTGGGCTTTGGAGTAGGGAGCTGGGCTTGTTTGGGAAATGTTTTGTGTCATGGCATGGGCTGTTTAGGGGGCTGGGCCTTTTAGGGGGCTGGGCCATTTGGTGAGCTAAGATTTATGGGAGCCCCCAAAAAGTTGCATGCCCCTTGCTGTTCGGCAAGGGGTTTAGAAAGTCCCGGGCTTGGGCCTAGAGATGAGCCTAGTCCCTGTTTTTGTTTGAGTGCCAGTTTTTGGGTTTGGGCATTTTAGCGATAGTTGGGAGGTGAAATGGGGCTCGACCCAAGGTGGGCTTTTGGAGCTAGGTTAGCAAAAAGGAGCTAGGTCATCAAGTGGGTGAGCTAGGTCGCTTTTTAGAGATAGGTCAGCAAGTGGGTGAGCGTGAGCTAGGTCGCACTTTAGAGCTAGGTCAGCAAGTGGGTGAGCTAGGTCGTTTTTTAGAGCTAGGTCAGCTGCGAGCTTTGGTACATCCCTTGCCGATCGGCAAGGAAATTTGTTGGCAAATGTTGAGGCCTTGTGGCCCATTCTTCGGCATGGTGAAGTAGTGGAGCCTTTGGGGATTTTGACATGGATTTGGAGTTGGGCTCTAGAAGAAAGAGAAGGAACCTTCAGGAGGGCCTGGGTGTGTTTGAGCTAGGCACGTGTCGTGCTGTTCAACAAAGGGCCATGTGGGCTTGGGTTGAGCCTAGAGTGCTAGGCTAAGCTAGGCAAGGAGCCAAGGTGTCGGTCGGCAAGGGGGAGATGCCGAAGGGAAAAGGGATGCTAAGGGCACAAGGGTGCCGAAGGCAGAGGGGTTTGCCAAATACATAAGCTTGTATGTCGCAAGGAAATGTGCCTGGGCACGTGGGTGCCGAAGGTGGCACAAAGCTTGCGTGTCGCAAGGCAATGTGGCCTGGGCACGAGGGTGCCGAAGGTGGCACAAAGCTTGCGTGTCGCAAGGCAATGTGGCCTGGGCACGTGGGTGCCGGAGGTGGCACAAAGCTTGCGTGTCGCAAGGCAATGTGGCCTGGGCACGAGGGTACCGAAGATGGCACAAAGCTTGCGTGTCGCAAGGCAATGTGGCTTGGGCACGAGGGTGCCGAAGGTGGCACAAAGCTTGCGTGTCGCAAGGCAATGTGGCTAGGCACGTGGGTGCCGAAGGTGACACAAAGCTTGCGTGTCGCAAGGCAATGTGGCCTGGGCACGTGGGTGCCGGAGGTGGCACAAAGCTTGCGTGTCGCAAGGCAATGTGGCCTGGGCACGAGGGTACCGAAGATGGCACAAAGCTTGCGTGTCGCAAGGCAATGTGGCTAGGCACGTGGGTGCCGAAGAGAAGGAATGCATATGTGCAAATTTTATTATTATTTTAAGAAATTTGGGTACCTTGTGGATATTTGAGCTTGTGGCATGTCCTTGCAGCTGGGCCTTCAAAGCTTCGGCAAGGGCTTGTCCTTCGGCAGGAAGAATGAGGGGCTTGATCCCGAGTTTCCAAGTTCTTGGTAGGTGGGCCTCATGAGCTGGGCTTTGGCAAAGGCCTGGGGTTTGTGCTCTGTGGAGCTTGGCTTCAGCGGGGCCTGGGGGCTTCCGAGATTTGGCAAGGGTGTCTTGGGGGAGCACTTTACGAGCTGGGTCCATGGGGGTCCGAGTGTTCGTTTAGTAGAAAGGCCAAGGTGGCGCGAAGGTGTGTTTGAAACTTCAGCAATGGAGTTTTATGCGATGTTGGGCTTGAGCAATGGCCTTGGGGCCGGGTTCCAAGCTGGGCTTCGGCAAGCCTCCTTGACCCAGGTGGTGGCTAGGGTTTTGAGGGTAGATTCGGATTTTTAGAGGCTGGGTCCTTCCGTTTTTGAAACGTAGCTGGGGCCTTTTTGTAGCTGGGCCCTTGTGCTTTTATAGCTAGGGTTTTTATACCTTCGGTAAGGGAGTCCAAAGAGTGGAGATAAGGGCCAGGGTTTGGGGAGAGGAGGTGCAAGTCCCCTATTAGCTTAAGACATGTCGTCACCTTTTAGCTTGAGGGGCTGGGTCAGCCAAAAATTGGTAAGTCACTCCTTCACCTTCTGCATGCTCCCTGCCGTTCGGCAGGGAAGCTAGGCTCCAAAATATATTCGAGCTGGGTCCGTAGTTCAGCTCGGAGGAGGTGCCGATCGGCAAGAGATATTCGAAGGTATTTTGGTGAGGGGCTGATCTGTCTTCGGCGAGGAGTGGGTCTAAGTGCCTAGTTTTTGCATCGAGTTGGAGCTGGGTCCGTGGTGTCGTTCATCATTTGTTCGTGGAGGGGGGTTCATCCAATCTAGGACCGTCTAGGGTCTGGGTCCTTGACTGACGGCAAGGAAGTGATTGGAGCCTTTCGATCCTTCTGAAGTGTGGGCAAAGTTTTTAGCTGGTCCTTCAAGGCGTTCGCGATTTCTCTTGGCTTCAATTGGTGCCGTGAGGTTTCAAATGCTTTTGCCAGAGCTGGGGTGTCTTTGGCAAGAGCTTTTGAAAGATAGATAGATGGCTGCAAGGGTTTTTGCAAGGAGAAGACTCAAGTTCGTTCGGCAAGCTCCGACTCATAGACCTTCGGAGCTAAGGCTGGGGTCTCTTGTACTGTTGTAAGGAACCTGGGTCAGCCAAGCAAGGGTGTCGTGACCATGGCAAGGGTATGGTGGGGTGCCGAAGGCAGCGCACGCCGAATGATGGAGCTTGTGGGACAAGCTCAAGTCCCCATATTTTTACTCTTCAAAGAAGTGTCGGTCGGTACTTTGAACTGAGATGTTGGGTTGGCCCTGCAAGCCATGCAAAGTATAGCCACACTGATTGGCTTTTTCTTAAAATATCATCTTCTGCAATTTGTTGACCTGGCATTCAAGGTGGCTCCAGGTAAGGCATTGCCTAACGGCAGCCTAGGTGATGTTGATTGTATGGGTGCCGAGGAGCATGGAGAGGGGAGAACGAAGAAAAGCCTTTTGTGTCAATTCCCACAGACGGCGCCAAACTGTTGATGCTCAAAATGGTTGGGCCATTATTGAGTCCAACTTAGTGATGAGGTGTGATGGATGATGGGTGAAGGCTTGGACCTTCAGCAGGTATGTGAGGGCTTTGGCCAATTTATAAATATACAAAAGACAAGATATATGTGGTTCACCCTTAATGAATGGGCTACGTCCAGAGAGAAGATGTTCTCATTATGATATTGTTTACATTTGTACAAGGGGGTTAGACCCAAAGATAAATGGAAGAAGGCCTAGGGCCTAAAGTACAAAGCTAGGAGTCTGGAGCCCAGGGGTCAAGTCCCCGGTCTGGAGACCCAGGACCCGAAACCTGGACTAACAGGAGAGTCCTGAAGAGGGAGCCCCCAGCTCAGTTTTTCATCCCCCTTCTAAGAGGAGAGAAGTCTCCTTTTATAGGTGAAGGGGAGTCTCCACTTCTTGCAGTTTTCCGATGTGGGACTCCTCTTGCTTTGCTTTGCTTCTTGTTGCTTGGTCAGTTACGGTGTCAACAAAAGTGTTAAAGCTGCGCCCGTGGCTCTGAGGCCTTCTGATTTCTCCAACACCAACGCTTCAACTCCAGCTCTCTTGAGCGCCACTGCAGTCGCCAACCCTGCAATCCCTGCCCCAGCTATAACCACATCCTCCATTTCTCTATCCCGTTTCTCTCTCTCCCCGGGAGAAGCAGAAGCTGAAGCACTCAGCTTTGTAAGAAATGGAGTGCTCAACTTTGTTGGGTTATTATATTAATATTTCTAGATGGGCGCCGCACAATGGTTGAACGAAGATGCCAATAAAAGAGTAAGACGTCGGAGAGAGAAATTTTATATTCTCCACTATGAATTTTATAATTTAGATTGGAATCAACCGCCCAAAAACTATTTTTTATTCAAATGAGAGCCATTGGATCCCAATGGAAATTGCAGCAACGGCTGATGCGAGAGTGGGGCCCACTGGGCTGTATGGTCGTATCCGGGTCTGGGTTTGGTTGGGCTGCTTATATAGTTGAGCCCCAAATAATACCCCCATTCGGATGGTCCAAGTGATAAAAAAAAGGCTAACGACAAAAGGCACCCTACTAGTTTAGGGTCATTCTCAAATTGGGCCCCAGGATATCAATTTTATCAATTTACGCCCTTACGTTTTCAACTTTGTCCAATTGCATCCTTCCGTTAAGTTGACCAGATGGTCAATCGTTAAATGCTGACGTGGCAGCCGTGAGACCCACCCCACCAGTGGATTGATCATTCCGCGCATGCCAGTTGAAAGTTAGTTTTGGTTTTTGACAATTCAAAAAAAAATATTGAAAATTGAGCCCAAATTGGGCATGAGTTGCAAAGCTGGAGATCGAAGAAAAACCTGAAAGACATCGTTTGTCCTCAACCTCAATTTAACCTAAATCCCAAATCTCCATAGCTGAAAGCTTAGATAAGCATTGGTTCGAAAAAGTGAAAAGAAATGAGTTGGGATTTCAAGGCTCCAGGTGCTCCGCATCCCTCGTACGGTAAGTTGGTTTAAATTTTTGCGATTTGGGATATATGTGGTGAATGGGTTAGAGGTCGTATAGGGTTATTATGGTTTGAATGTTGTGTTTTATAATCTGCCTGGAATAGTGGGAGAAGTATGAAAGATTTTGTCGAATATAGGTGGTCCTTTTGCAGATTTCGAATATAGGTGGTCCTTTAAGCTAAGCATGTGCTGCCAATGTTTGCCTTTAATAAGGTCAAAGTGTCTGCCTTTAATAAGGCAAAAGTGTTAGGTGGAAGAGTGTGAAAAGGGTTGTTTAATAAAAACTTAGCCTTTTCTATAATGGTCCTAAATTGAAAATAATTGAAAACTGTGTTTTGGTTTTTGTGCAATGTGTGAATACTGTGTTTTGTGTTGTGTGTTATGTTTTAACTGAAAATAACCCATGTTTGGGACATGTAATGTAATACCCCGAAAAAATTCAAGGTGGATTTTCATATTTTAGTGAAAAATAATATAATTGTGGAGAATGATTATGGGTATTTTTTATCAAGAGATTTTGGATTGATATTATTAAATCAAGTATGTTTAATTTGAAGTTGGACAAAAATGACCAAAACACCCCTATGTGTGATAGATTACCAAAATACCCTTGTAGGCAAAGAAAAGAAAAGAAGAGAAAGCAACGTGTAAGCCAAAGCTTTCTTCCCTCCTTCATTCTTTCCCCCTTGCCTCAAGCTTTCCTATCCACCATTTATGAAGGGATGAGTCACCTAGTCTAACTTGATGACTCACCTAGCCTAATTAAGCTCTTCCTCCCCATTCATTGTATCAACACTCTCTTCTAACTTGATGACTCACCTATCCTAAGGCTTTTCAATCATAAATTCACTCTTATCCTCATCATTCATTGTATCATCATTTCTTCCTCATTCACTTATCTTCATCCTCATTTTTCTTTTGTTCCTCTTCAAAAATCCAAAATTCGTCACTTCCTTGGAGCAGCCGAGAACTCAAATTTCGGAAGCTCAAATGAGAAAACTTTCTTCATAAACGTTGTTCATTTACGTGATTCCTATAACATACTCAAATTTCAGCTCAATCCGACTAGTATAGGCTCTGAAACGTTGGTATGATCACAATAAGTTTACCATTTCCTGATTTCACAGCAGTATGCTCGGTTTCAGTTTGTTTCTGTGATTTCCTGTACTCAAATGACTTTGGTTCCTTCATCAAAGTTGTTTGAAATGCTGTCTATTATAACATATCAAAATTTCAGATTGATCGGACTTCTATAGCCACCTTGGGAATGTTTAGAGTGGAACTTGTTTATAGTCTTCAACCTTAGGTCCTTCCTTCGTTTTCAGTCCAAAACACTCATTTCAAAAGCTCAAAACACTATGGTTTCTTCATGATAGTTACTCCAAATTCTCCTCTTTATAACATACCCAAAGATCATCCAAACGCAACCATTATAACTCTCTAAAATTGGTATGAACAAAACTTGTTGTTATGTTGAATTTCTTGTTATAGATGTGTACTTTCTCTCAAATGGCTTGTTCCTTATCATTCAATTGCTCAAATTAGCCACTATAATCTCAAGTAAATGATTCTTTGAAGGCTTGAAGCTCTTCTTTTTATTGTCTCTTTGAGTACTAATTTTAAACCAAGTGTTGGTTAGAATGCCTCAAGTATATATATATATCTTTCAAAGGGTGTTTTTGTGAAGTTCTAGATTATTTCGATGTGATTTTTGTTCCAATTTCATTTTGGGGTTTTGTTACATCAAAATGAATATCTCAAGGGTTATTTCAAAGTTGGTTTTCGTTGCGTCGATTCAGCTGCACCAAAATGGATTCAGCTGCATCCTCAACTTGTGATACTCGCAAGTGCACGAGCCGTTCGGTAGTATAGCATATGTAAGTGCGAGGTCGATTCCACAGGGATTGGTGATTGAATAATCCAATTCAGTTTTTCTACACAAAACAGAAAAACAAGAAAGAAAATAAATAAAACAAGAAAGAAAGAAAAGAAAATAACTCAAGCAGATAAGTTCCCAAGTTCAATTAGATTAACGGATTGATTCTAGCTAAAGTATGATTAAGCCATGGTGTTTGGTCCTAACCTTGTATTCCTAATTCCCTAATTTGATCATTTGTTGTCTAACCTAAACTAAGCATTAGGAATCCATTAAGCATAGAAGAACATTTTAAACAACCAAGTATGTATCTAATCCCAGTTGTCGAATGTCCATACATACTCTTCCTATTCATAGTTCAATTCGAATTAAAGCATCGTGTCTACTCTTAATTCAAACCAAGATAGCTAACATGCAAGCCTAAATGGTGATCAATCATTCAAACTAGCATATTAACTTATAAGCATAATGAATAAGAACAAAAACCATAATTGAAACTTGGAAGCTAATCAAACTTGAAACTAAAGAAAAGAATTTACATAACAATGAAAAGTAAAGAGGAACTAAGAAAAACTTAAGGAGAATTTCAGCACAAATATTTCATTACAACAATTGAAAACTAGAAAGAGAAACTAAGAGAATTTGAGGGAGAGAAGGGAGGGGAGCTCTAGAGAAGTGTTTGAGAGCTCCCCCCTTTGGGGATGTGTTTTGAAGCTTGAAGACTTCTCTATTTATAGGGCTAAGAGGGAGGAATATCATGATGAATTCCAACACCACCATTCCTCTTTTAATACAATCCATAACTCCCACTTCATCTTGTCTATGTTAGTGTGGTTGGAATCAATTCCATCCCATACTTTTTTTGCTGCACCTCAAGCTTTCTTCACATGGGTTTTCAAAGGTGTTCAATTGTGGCTGCCTTTTGCTGCCAACCCATGTAGGTTTTCTTTTGGTTGCTGAAAAAATGATTCTTTTGAACCAGGCTTGGTGTAGGAAGGCCTGAGGTTTCAATATGTATCCAATGGAGCTCAAATTTGGATATGTCATAATAGACACCCATTGGAACAACCTTTATAAAGAATGTATTCCCATCTGAGCAATACAAGTATACGTTTTGGGCCTTGCAAGTTGACTGCTGAAAATAGACTGGAATTGACAATGCATTGCAGTCAGCTTGTGGGCTTGTTTTGGGCTTGATCTTCCCTCCTAAAAAATCTGGAAAAATCTGGATCTTCAAACCCTTTGAATTGTCTTTCCAAGCATATGCAGCCCAACTCAAGAAAAAATCGGAAAGACCTTCAAATGTCATTTTTGGCCCAGTAATGCAGATGCTGCCGAATTTGACCTTAAGCTACCAAAACTTGCATAACTTCCTCTAGGAGACTCGGAATCATGAACCGTAAAATGCTCCAGAAACTAGACTTCTGCATCTTTCCAATGATATAGGGCTCATCATCTGGTTCATCCTGAGCAAGTACAGTCCAATTCGTGAAGTTGACTGATCTGCAGACACTGTTTTGAGCTAACTTGTCTCCAAAATGCATTTAATGAGTCTCAAGCTTATTACACTGAAACAAACACAAAATTTATTAAAAGCACAGGTTTAACTCAAAAACATAATCAAATCATAAGTTAGAAGGATACAAAATGATATATAAATATGCACCGATCAGTTTTGTGCCATTTGAATTTAAATTTATTTTTTGTGAAATTTCAAAGTAGAGACTATCCGGCTGGAATTGTTTTGATTCTGCTGCATACCATGTTTTGAAGTAAGTGTTTGAAAACTTCCTAAACTTGGATTTTTTTGAAATTTTAGTATGTTTTACTTTCTCGTATTTTCTTCAGATTTGGAAAGTTTTATCCTGTTTTGTTGTAAATTGTAATTTTGGTGATTTTTCAAAATAAAGTGTACAAACCTGAAGAAGAAAAAAACGTTATGCAGCCTAGTCTGTTTTGGTCTCTATTTTGACATGCTTCCTTAACCTTAATTTTTATCAAATTTTGACATCTTTAATGTTTCTATGTCTAGTTGTGATCTGGAAAGTTTTACATTATTTTGATTTGAACTCAATATTTAGTGAATTTTCAAAGTTAATGTGTTCCAACCCAAATGTTTAGCAAAACTGAAATGTTAGTTTTAAATTTTCTTTATGAGTCTAAAGCCGAACCACCTGGTTTTAAACATCCCAAAGAGTAGAACTATTATAGGAGGGGAATAGATTAGTTTTTCCTTGACGCTTGGTTCTATGCTTGCTTGGATGGGAGGTTAAGGGAGTAACAATCGGGTCAAACAACTTGTCAAGTGTTTTATGGGGTTTTAGGTCTGCGTGAGCTACTAGGACACTCAAACTTGTTTCCTTATTTCCAATGAATTTTAATCAATAAATTATCTTAACTAGGTGTTCTACTTTGCGTACTTTCGAGGATGAAACCGCACAAGGTTAAGCTAGCTGGACTTGAGGTAGGGTTTCCTGATTTCCCAATGATTCGGCTATGTCACTTTTAATCTTGATGCTTATATATAGTATTATAAATATGAATATTATTGTTGCTTTGCTCGATGAATATTATTTGATGTTATGTGAATGTTATTATTGATGTTTTTCCGTGAATATTATTGTTGCTTTGTTCGATGAATATTATTTGATGTTATGTGAACATTATTATTGATGTTTTTCCGTGAATATTATTTGATGTTATGTAAATATTATTATTGATGTTTTTCCATGGATATTATTTGATGTTTTGTGAATATTATTATTCATGTGATTAAGCCTGATATATTATTGTTATTATCTGTGGCATTATTCAGCAGAAATAAATGATGTTTGTGCTGCACTACATATGCATCAGAAATACAGTGGTGTTTGGGGTGTGTGTGTGTCGTTTGAGATATATCTGAGGGGTGGGAGAAGGCTTTAGATATATCTGAATAAAATGTGGAATATATTCAGGTGATGGGAGCAGAGCTTGAATATATTAAGGTGATGGGAGCATGGCCTCTAATGATAAGTGAAAGTTGAGAAATTCGTAAACAAAAGAAAAATGGGTTAAGGGACGGATGGGCGCTAGTTCATATTTTAGGGTATTCGGAGCCACAGTGGTAAAACGCATGGTATGGGACATGCAGGCTTGTTGCCCTAAGATATGAATTAGTGGGATTAGAAGGGAGTGAGTTCATGGCATCACCGCATATGCAAGTTTATTTATCTGGTACGGTTGCATAATTTTTGTATCTTGTGTTGTTTGATGCATGACACTTTGATTAACTGTGATAGTTGACCTTGAGGGGTTTGACGGTACTCTACTGGGCATTAGAATGCTCATACCCTAATAGATTGTACAGGATTAAAGAAGAAGTTTGAGGAAGCGGGTTCAACTAAGTTGCTGGGCTTTTATTATTGATTTGTGTAATTAATATTTGTAAGTAGTCAACCGTTTGTTAAAGATCTTAGTGTGTAGTTAACTACAAGCTACTGCGACTCTGATTTTGTGATGTTAAGTAAATTTGTAATATTTTGTGGCTCTATTTCTCATCATATCATGGTTGTAGGATTTTATTCTTATGACTATGGTATGACTCACACCATGATTCGGGAATATTCTTTATTTTCGAATCGGGTCATGACTTGTAATATGTAGGTGATCCTGAATTGTTTTCTATTCGAATGTACCATGGTAGTCAAATCTGTGGTAACTGTTATGCTTCTAGCAATGTAGCTTGGTTTGATTATTGTGACAAGGATAGAATGTCAATGACTGAGATAGACAATATGGTAAGAGAGTTAGGCTATGATGGGGTGATTAGTTACTGGTATAATATCCCTACCTATAGCAATGGTGGTCTAATGATAAGTCCATAAAATTACATATTTATGTACTCTTTATACTTAGTTTTTGTAGGAGAATTTGATTTAAAAAGGACTTATTACTTTATTTTCCCAATTTTCAGCTTTCCAGAGCAAGTAATTTGTTTTCAACGGAAATTTGACTTTTCGGTGGAGTTTTAGTACGAGAACAGTTGGAGATGAAAGCTAAGATCTTGAAGATAATTGTGGAATTTTTCTAGAATTTTCGGATCAGCCAATGAGAGCAGTCTTTGAAGTTAAGTCAGCATAAGATGCAATCCCGTCAAAACTGTGCTGCTGTGGAAGAATGACTATTTGAAGACTTTCCTGATTTTTCCTCAAGGCGTGCGATATATGGATGGAAAGATAAGACAAAAATCTACAATTTACATATTTTTCCCGAATTTTCTTGGAGGAGGAACAGCCCCAAACGTGCATGCAAATTAACTGATGTGTTATCCTAGTCCAAGTAGGAAGAGGAGTCACTTACTTACCCATTTTGGACTTATGTTTTAATTAGGTTTTTCTTTATTGTTGGGTTGCTGTAAAAGCCCAGCTAAGGTAGGAATAGACGTGGGGTGTTTTATTTAAGCATGAGAAACAACGCCTGAGGGGAGGGACGCAAAGACTAGGAGAAATTGGAGACGCCGGAAGAGTACCGCAATTGGCTAAGTTTTATTGTTTCTTCCTTATGTTTTTGCTTATGTTGAATTCTATGATTATGTGTAACTAATTTTCTTTGCTAGGGCATGATGTAGCCTTAGTATGACAATCTAGTTTTCTTATTTTACCTATCTATTGATTGCCGTTTGATGTTGGATTCTTAATCACTGTGCTTAATAACTTGGTGTTTGTGCCTAATAAACCTCGGCCGATGAAACTGACCGAAGGAACCTCCTCTCGGCCCTAGCGCGTACCCACGGCCGAGCGTTGCAAGTCGTTGTTCGCTTTCTTTCGTTGAAGGCAAAGGTGAGCTGTGAAGGCGAAGCCATCACGGCCTCGGTGATCTCGACCGAGTCTGAGGAGAGTAATAATTCCTCTGATACACGGCCAAGATAGGAAAGTCAAGTGGCGTCGTCACATGGCGTCAAGGTCCCACGCTTCATTTAATGAAGTAGCGCCTCTGACTCCGACAGAAGACCCACGTCATGTAAAGAGCATTTAATGTGCAAGAAAGGAGAGGAAGTGATTGAAGTCAGGATATGGCGAGTAAAACCAGGGATTAGGTGTGAAAATCTCACAACTTGTAAGATTAAGTCACCAACCATCAGACCAGGGCATTAAATGCTCCTCCAAGGCCCGAGATGTAGAGCCCACCGTCAGGGCGGCGGCTGGGATTTATGGGGGTCACACCACCATGCTTCACATCCCCAAATGTCGACTCGACCACTCAACCTCATCATGCAGATTTTCAACCTCATTGTCTTCTCAGGATCTTCCCTATAAATACCAAGCTTCAGCTACATTTAAAGGGTTCAACACCAAACACAAGCCTCCCATGGAGCAGATTATGTTTTCCTGTCATTTATCCTCTTGTAATGCAGTTTCAATACTTTTACTAGCTTTCTTATTGACCGAGAAGAAGGTCAAATTGTCTTTCGGCCACAAAATTCTGAAGGCCGAGGAGCTCAAAGGGAAGACATTCTGCAAATACCACAGCTCTTGGTCTCACAGGCACTAACAACTGTATCGTCCTACGGGATGTTAGTTAGAAGCTAATAGATGAGAAGAAACTCCAGTTCTCGGAGAAGGCTGCCATGAAGGTTGACACCGAGCCGTTCCCTCCACCCATCATAAACATGGTCAACGCCCAGTTTCGGGCCGAGTATATGGAGGTTCATCGGCCTATTAAGGCTACGGCAGGAAGCTGGACATCAGCACAAAAGTTGGCGAGAGAAAATGGGGTGTTGCCCGAACCGGAGTTGGTGTTTTCCGACTTGGTGCAAGAATGAGATCGGTCAACCCAGGCCGCGGGAGAACAAAAGGAAGACCATTGATTCCTCTCGGTTGACCGCGAAGAAGTTCGCCGACCAGAACGGTCATCGAACGGTCAGGAGGCCGTTTTGACCGATTGGGGTACGGATTCCCGTGGCCCGTATAGCCGTGAAAAGGAGCTGGCCCCAAGGCAAGTTAAGACTTTTAGACCGCGGCCATGCAGGATGATTGCTAGTACCACACACGACCTGGGGGCAGGACCGAGCCGTTGGCAAAAACCCAATTAAGGAGGATGCAGAGACAAGTTCAGGAGGCCAGAGCGCAGTCAGCCCAGGTTGAAGGCTCTAAACGCCAAAAGAAAATGACGGCCACAGGGCGAGCGACCATCCATACCAACCAACTTCTCTACTACGGAAGAAGCCGGCACCAAACCTCCAAGGGTGTGGCATCCTCACCAAGATCAAAACCTTCATGAAGTAGCAGCCATTTCTACAAAGCCGAGGTCTACGACCTCGGAGGAATTGGACGAGGGTATCATCGATGTTTACCACGGAAGGGATCCCCCATTCTCGGCCTGCAGTTTGTCCTTCCTTATAGAATTCCACAAAGACCACTCTGCCACTGACCAATACGGCATGGTCCCTGAGAACCGAGAAATCGTGGAGCTGGCCCTTAAGAACACTAATGCAGAAGGGCTCCTCATTACCAAAGGATCTGACTCGGCCATTAAGGCCGTGTACCAAGCAAGTTGGGAGGCTAGGGCGAAAGGGATGCCGGGCTACCAACCTAACTTAGGAAGATTGGAGGCCAAGGCTTCTTTCAGCAAAGATGATCTAGAATACCTCCGCCAATATTTACCGTAACCCCGGCCGACATTGTTTTTGGTCTGAAGGCCTAGGAAAAGGTCTGGGTCAGCCGATTGGATGAGTACCTGACGGCTAGAGGTGCGTTGACTAAGGCCACACGAGCCCTCAAGGGGAAGTCCAAGGTCTCGAGCCTCTCCTCGATCAAAGTTTCCACGAGCAACATCCCTAAGACCGCGAGGCCTGTGATCGATGGCCTCGGTGATCCTTCCTCCTGGATTGAGGCCGAAGACGAACCCGAGTTAGGGTTGTTTAATGAAGAATACGAGGGGACTCTCGGATGGGCGAGGAAAGGCTTTTCACCAAGGGTGACTGCACGGTCGAGGTAGATGCTAATAAAGGAAACCTGCACAGATCGAATGAATTGAGCATAAGCATGGTCTTAGTTCTACCGGCCGAGTTTTCAGCCCCAGGGGACAGAGAGCAGTGGCCTGGACAATGATGTGTTTGAAGAGCGGCTCGAATCAGAGATCGAAGACCAAGGAGGAATTGTTGGCCATGGCCTTTAACGAGGTTATACCCAGAAACGAACCAAATAAGTACCGACCCCTAAAGCCGTTATACATCTCGGCTCATGTGGAGGGAGTACCCGTGTCTAAAGTCTTCGTCAACTGTGGTGCGATGGTCAATATTCTCTCCTATTCCCTGAATGAGGAAAATAGACAAATCAAAGGAGGACCTCATCCTTAGCGACGTAGTCATGAGCAGCTTCGTCGGTGATAAATCTAAAACCATTGGGGGTATTACGGTTGAAAATTACCGTGGCCGATTAGACGAGAGTCGCGGCCTTCTACGTAGTCGAATCCAGTGTAGACTACAATATATTGCTTGGCCGTGATTGGATTTATCAGTCTGGATGCATATCGTCCTCCCTTTTTCAATTATTGTTCTTCCTGGGATGGCCAGAAAGTGTCCATACACCCGGCCGACGAGAAGCCGTTCGAAGCTAACGCCATACAAGCACGGGGACTATGCGGCCTTGAAGCTCCCTTCGGCTTCAGGGGCGACCACACGGCGTTCACTTCCACGCCGAGAGGAGAGAGACCGAACAGGGCGGCCATACCAAGAACGGTCGGCGTCATCATGCCGAACCGAAGGTTCATGGTGTTCGTAGCCGAGGACCAAAAGCTTATTTCCATAGCCAAGAGCAACCGGTCCATGACGATCGGCCAATCGAATAGCTTTATCAAGTGGTAGATGCCTTGATCTTTCCACTATTGGCCGAAGAAGTGTTCCATCCTCGGCAGCCACTTCTCCGAGTCTGGGGTCGAGGTTGGCCATTGCTGCTGCGGCTGAGTGGCGTTCCAGTCCTGGTAGTCTCCCTTGTCAAAAGCCGAGAGGTCCACTAAATTGTCCTTGAGATGGACTGCCAGCCTCTCTGGCATGCCACCCTCCAGATAAGGGCCGAGGATACCAGAATCGGTGGCGGTGCCGTTGTCGTCAGTCCAAGGTACGACAATGTTATTCTGAACCGAGCCTTGGATTTCTCGGCAAATGTCTTCGAACCTAGTTTGGAAGGCTTGGGACCGAGCCTCAACAGACAAAGGGGTGCTGGATGCCATTGAAACGGATTGAAGTCGAGTGTTTTGAAGAAAAGTTTGAAGGGAGAACAATGAACACGAAGAACACCGAAGAGTTGAAAACACAGAAAAGAGGTTTAAAGAACTCGTGACTTTTTAGGCAGAGTAGAAGGAACGGCTGAAATCGTTGCCACAAACGGAGAATTACTAGAGCAGAAAGAGAGGAGTTTGAAATTCGAAGTTTGAGAAGGTTGGAGAATTGAGAGAAAATTTTGGCAAAGCTTGGGCGTCTGAAAATTCTTATTCATTGTGCTTAATAACTTGGTGTTTGTGCCTAATAAACCTCGGCCGATGAAACTGACCGAAGGAACCTCCTCCCGGCCCTAGCGCCTACCCACGACCGAGCGTTGCAAGTCGTTGTTCGCTTTCTTTCGTTGAAGGCAAAGGTGAGCTGTGAAGGCGAAGCCATCACGGCCTCGGTGATCTCACTGAGGCCGAGGAGAGTAATAATTCCTCTTATACTCGGCCAAGATAGGAAAGTCAAGTGGCATCGCCAAGTGGCGTCAAGGTCCCACGCTTCATTTAATGAAGTAGCGCCTCTGAGTCCGACAGAAGACCCACGTCACGTAAAGAGCATTTAATGTGCAAGAAAGGAGAGGAAGTGATTGAAGTCAGGATATGGCGAGTAAAATCAGGGATTAGGTGCGAAAATCTCACAACTTGTAAGATTAAGTCACCAACCATCAGACCAAGGCATTAAATGCTCCTTAAGGCCCGAGACGCAGGGCGCAAGGCTGAGATTTATGGGGGTCACACCACCATGCTTTACATTCCCAAATGTCGACTCGACTTCTCAACCTCATCATGCAGATTTTCAGCCTCATTGTCTTCTCAGGATCTTCCCTATAAATACCAAGCTCCAGCTACATCTAAAGGGTTCAACACCAAACACAAGCCTCCCACGGAGCAGATTATGTTTTCCTGTCATTTACTTCCTGTCATTTATTCTCTTGTAATGCAATTTCAATATTTTTACTAGCTTCCTTAGGAGTAGTGACAGTTTTTAGGAAAATTCATTCATCAATATATCATACTACCCTTGATTTTCAAGGCACCGGAGCACCATTCTTGTTATTTTTCCGTTCATCTCATATATCATATGACCGTTGCCACCCGAACGCGCCGGAGCACCACCTAGAAACCCACCATCAACACCACTATTAACGGCCTTGTAGCTCAAGCCGTGAACCCAACGGCCGGGATCAGTTCCTCTCTCCGCCAGCACAGTCACTCTGATTAGAAGTCAGACTCAAAACAGGCGCACAATTCATCTATTCGCCCAATCACATCACCCTCAGACGCACGGTAAGCCGTGCCTGGCACGCCCGCACAAGCACATTGCACCAAAGAAGGACGACCTGTGTTGACGCAGATCTCCTCGGCCGCAGAGAACAGGCCGTGAGATTTGCGAAGCCAACACTTGGTTGATTATCTTGATGTTTGATCACCATCTAGACTTTTAATTGAGTTAATCGGATGCAAATTAGAGTAAACACCATTCTTAATTTGAGGATTGCTTCTTGTGATTAGGATTTGTAATTTGTCTAGGGTAAATACCATACTCCTAGGGTTTACATGCTTGTTGGAGGTTTTCACAGATCTTAATGAGTTTCTATGTGTTGACATTTGACCTAAATACCATAGGCGAATTGCATGTAGGAATATACGAGTTAGCCTAAATACCGTAGGTAATTCATGAAAAAGGAAAACTAAGCGGCGACATCAAATGGTTACTAAATAGGTAGGTGAATAAGTGGCTAGATCGGATTACTAGTGGTGAATTCATTGTCCTAGTGCTTTTATCAATTTGAATTTCTCATCCTTGTGTTTCGTGACTTTCTACTTATTTTGTCTTTTAATTTCGTTGTTAGTTAAATCATTCTTTCAAAAACCCCTTTTGTGTTTACGTGAGTATGCTACGTGTTTAATTTCTTGTTTATATAATAAGAGTAGTTAAAGTATTTTGTGAAGTAAATTAGGTTAGACTAATTGGAAGCTAAACTCAATCCTCGTGGGAATGACCTCGTATTTGCCATATTATATTACGATTGACCTTGTGCACTTGCGAGTATAATTTGTGTTTAGACTAATCTTTATAATCTCCATTTTTCAGGTTGTCTAAAATTCCCAACACCTAACAAAGCTTAATGATGATCAAGATGTCATAGACATGCTTGTATTTGTACCAAGAGACAAGGCTAATAGACATCTTCCTACATCATGGGGTTAATAGTAATGAGGGTTGGTTTTATAGTCAATTAGGATCAAATCTGTTTATTGATTTAGAAGCTGATATTGTGCCTAACAGAGGAATTGTGATTGAGGAGCTTGATGACAATTATGGGGCTATTGTTCCTGTTGGTGGGAAATGCAAACAATGGAGACAACATAAAAAAAACAAGTGTTGTGATAGAAGAGCTCAATGAAGACCCGAACGGGGAACAAAGTGGTGGGGGAAAGCAAAAGGCAAGGGAATTTTCTGCAAGACAGGGTGTTTCTGAACAAGGCAAAGAAAAAGCAGTAGAGATGGAATCTTCTGCAGTGCAAACAGACAATGAAAAAGCTGTTGAGAGGGAATCTTCTGCCCTTGTAGACAAAGGGAAAAGTAAAATCAGTTCTGTTTTTGGGAAAAGGAGGTGCAAAAATGTAAACAAGACACGTGATAAAGAAGACCAAAGGTCCAATACAGTAACTAAGGGACTAGTTGAGAATGAGGTTGTTGAAGCAATTGTAGAAAAGAGCAAGTTATCAAGATGTCATCCAATGAAGACAAGAAAAGCAAGGAAGAGGACCACAGTATGTGATGATGAGGAGTCAGCGAGACAGTCTTGACTCTAATTTTACAGACCTTAACTTCAGTTGTGATGATAATGATGATGATGTCGATTTTGATGAATGGGTGGACAAACAAACTGAGTGGGTTGGAGATGGGGCAAAAGGAAAAGAGCTAGAGTCAACAAATGCTGGGGTTGAATCTTGGGATTGGGGTGCAGATGTTGAACTGGATTAAGAGGAGTATGATTCTAATAATGTGCAGCCTAAATATGACTCTGATGACGACACTCCAATGACGGATAGATGGTCAGAGTTCAATCCGGCAATGACATAGGAGATCCACAGTTTGAGGTTGGGATGAAATTCAGTGATTGTAAAGTTATTAGATTGGTTGTCAGAGAACATTTTATAAAGATGAATAGGGATGTTGTATTTGTGAGAAGTGAGGCTTTCAAGCTAAAGGCAGTTTGTGCATATCCAGATTGTCCATGGGAGATATATGCTTCCAAAATGTAGCATGAGAAGACCCTGCAAGTTAAAAAATATGAGGGTGAACACACTTATGGTATTGTTTGGGAGAACCCCACTGTCAAGTCTAGTTGGCTCAGTGCCAAATATATGGAAACATTGAAAAGTAATCCAAGTTGGCTAGTTAGCTCATTCATGGAGACTGTGGAGAAGGATTATAACACTGGAGTTTCTAGGCAACAAGTTTATAGGGCAAAAGAGAGGGCATTGAGGCAGATTGAGGGAATATACACATAACAATACTCCAGAATTTGGGATTATTGTGAAGAGTTAAGGAAGACCAATCCATGAACAATAACCAAAGTTCAATGTGATTTCAATGACCAATTGGGTCATCCAATGTTTCAAAGGTTATATATGTGTCTAGGTGCATGTAAAGCAGGGTTTATTGCTGGATGCAGACCCATTATTGGATTGGATGGCTGCTTCTTGAAGGGTGTATATGGAGGGCAATTTTTAGCAGCAGTTGGTATAGATGCTAATAATGAAACATGGGTGATTGCGTATGCAGTGGTTGAGTCTGAATGCAAGGACTCATGGGTTTGATTTTTGGAATTGCTGGTAAAGGATGTAGAGATTGGTAACCAGTTTGGTTACACTTTCATATCAGATAAGCAAAAAGGATTATTACAAGCTTTTGAGCAAGTAGTTCCTAATAGTGAGCACAGGTTTTGTGCAAGACATCTGTTCACCAACTTCATATTACAGTTCAAAGGGAAAGCTTTGTCTGAAAAATTCTGGGCGCTGCAAAAGCAACAACTGTTCCACACTTTGCAAGACAGATGGAAGAGTTGAAAAACCTTAATAAGGATGCTTATGATTGGCTGACTGAACCAGAAAACCTCCTAGGCATTGGTCTCGATCACACTTCAGCACTCATGTGAAGTGTGATATGCTTTTAAACAATATGTGTGAGTCCTTCAACTCATTCATATTGGCATGCAGAGATAAGCCAATATTGACCATGCTTGAGATAGTTAGGTGTTAGTTGATGAGGAGGATACAAGGCAGAAGGGACAAAATGAAGAATTGGACAAAGGCAATTTGGCCCAAGATTTTTAAGAAGGTAGAGATAAATAAGGCAAAAGTAGGTGGTTGTGTCACTATGTGGTCAGGTGGAGGAAAATTTCAAGTTGGCAGTGGTGGGATTTCACAGTATATTGTGGACTTGGATTTGAGGACATGTTCTTGCAGAGAATGAGATTTGACTGGTTGGCCTCGTGTTCATGGAGTGGTAGCTATAAATTACAATGGGATCCTGAACGTAATGGATTTTGTGGATGCATGTTATCACACTTGAGACATATTTGCATATGAAAACCTCATACTAACTATGAATGGGATGGAGTTGTGGGATAGAACTAATATGCCATCATGTGTGCCTCCTTCATACTCCAAACAACCTAGAAGGCCAAGAAAGGCTAGAAGGAAGGAAGCAGGTGAGTCAAGCAAGAAGAACACTGTTGTTACAAAAGTTCAAGACTCACTGAGGTGTGGCCAATGTGGAAGAAAGGGCCATAATAAAAGGACTTGTCATAGGAATCTCCCCCCCCCCCCCCCCCCCCCAAAACAAAAATAAAAAAGAGGAAGGCTGAGGTATACATCTAAGGATGAACATTTGTTAATTTTATTAATTTTTACGTTTTTGGAATATGATGCAACTAATAGTTTATTATTTGTTGCCTCATCCCAGCAAACTACTCAAACAAGTGAAGCTGGTCCCAATACAACAACAAGGTGAGCTAAGCCTGCAACATCTGTACAGAAAGGAAAATGGAAGAGAAAGGCCACCACTTGCAGCTGCAAGTTCAAATGTACCACCAAGTGATTCAGTTGCTCCATCCTCAACATCTGCCCCTCCTGCAAGTGGATCTGCCCCTCCTCAATGAAGCTTCAACTGGCAATTCTTATTTATTGAGGAAACGACCTATGGTTGTGGGAGCATCAGACTAGAGCAAGGAATGATGATGGTCTTGCACACTTGTCTTTGTTTAATGGTGGGAAATCACAAACTTCTATTAGCTGGTTTGGTTAGGTTAGGTCATTTTGTTATCAGGAGCAGTTTTACCTTTATTAGCTGGTTGGGTTAGGTTATAATGTTATTTTGGAAGACAAGTTGCTTTATTTTGGGAAGATGGCTTGTGATATTTTGAAAGATAGGTTCTGTTTTTTTGGAAAGCAGGTTCTATTTTTTTGGAAGGTTGTAAATGTTATTCTGTGGCCTATTTTGTTGTTATGCTGCAAGTGGAAATGAATTTGTTCGTATTTATTGTAGAAACAAGTTGTTGGAAAGAACAGGTCCGTTTTGTACATATTATTGCATTACCAAAATGTCACATTGTATGCAGATTAAATAGCCATCATGCTCATTCCCATTACATAGCCAAAATGTTCATTCCCATTACATAACCAAAAGCACATTGTTTTCCATACCAAAGGCACAGTGCAGACCCTAATCAAAAGAACACTACATTACACCACAAGCACAATACTTCCCATACCAAAAGCACAGTGCTTCCCTAAAACACCCCCTTTCATGCCAATTCCAAAGTCTTCGGCTTTAGTCCATCTGATCCATTATTCCCTCCAAGGAAGAACATTGCGATAAGCTCTAAAATTCAAAATCTAATATTTTGCATCAAATCTAGCTTTTTACCTTTGCACACACAGCGAATCACCTCCCAGGATTCGAAATTGTCCACAAGGTTAGGATTCTCACATCACACCACACCAACACACCATCGCCTTATGCTCCATTTCTCCTTCGTTTTCTGTGTTAGGGAGCCAATACACTTGAATAAACCTTTTGGGCAGCTCACTTCTTCGAAATCGTAGATCTGTAAAGTCAGCTATGGAGATTTAGGATTTAGGTTAAACTGAGGTTGAGGATGAACGACGTCTTTGGGCGCGATTTTCAGTTTTTTTTTATAAATTGTCGAAACCCAAAACTACCCTTCAACTGGCATGCGCGAAATGGTCAATTCGCTGGTGGGGTGGGTCCCATGGGTGCCACGTCAGCATTTAACGATTGACCGTCTGGTCAACTGAATGGAAGGATGCAATTGGACAAAGTTGAAAACGTAAGGGAGTAAATTGATAAAATTGATACCCTAGGGCCCAATTTGAGAATGACCCTAAACCAGCAGGGTGTCTTTTGTTCATTAGCCCTAAAAAAACAAGCGAGCAATAAAAACAAAAAAACAAAATTTAAAGCATATTGCAGAAGAGAAGAACGCTCAAGGCAATTCGACCAGTCGATGGAGCGGATTCGTCGCTTGTGATGCTGCAAAAGCTCTTGGAGCGAAAGGTGTGCCGGGAGGAAGGTTAGATATTCCTCTTTCTTCTTATGCTGCTGTTGAAATCGTTGTGAAAAAAACCTATCCTTTGTCTAGAAGAAGAGGCTGGGTCTTACAAAATACGCCCCAAAATTTCTATAATTTTTTTTTATAAAAAAAAAAAAAATCCTTCTGTGTCCTTGGCCATATTGCAGGTGTATGGACGGTGTATAATTGGATACTAGCATACCTCCGTTTGAGGTCGTATCCGTGTTACATAGGTCATATTGTTCCGTACATATTGGAACATCCCTTTCGTATTTTATATTGGATTATGATGGATTATGGATATTTCTGGTTTATGAATTTTGTCTTGTTTTTTTGTTCAATCAGTTGTTGAACAATATAAAGTGAACCAACCGTCCTTTCGCTTTACAATTTAGGAAATTAAATTAAATTTCAGGACGGGGTGTTACAAGTGAGGTCTCATGTTCAAACTCACATGATATCTTAGTTGTGTGTGTGAGTTTAGACCATCGCTTGTACTAAAATTTAGCCACCATTTATAGTTTTTTAATGAGGCTTTTTATCGCAAAGGGTTCCTAAGTTTAACGAAATTATCACCTTTCGTCCTTAATATATTTTTTTTGTGACATTAATGGTGCTTAATGTTACTCTCTATACGTCAATGGGTGTTTACCTTAGTGGTTAAGGTCTTCGTTTGCAAACCTCATGGCATCAGTTCAAATCCCCTTGTGGGTGCCCCCTTCCCCTTAAAATAGAATTCCCCCTCCCCTTAGAATAGACTATCGATTCAATAAAAAAAAAGAAGAAGTTACTTTCTATACATCAAATTGGTCCCTACTATTAGCTTTCGTCAAATTTTCTATTAGAACGCTCATATGATACATATGTGGAGCCTGATCGGTGCATATTTACATATCATTTTGTACCCTTCTAGCTTATGATTTGGTTATGTTTTTGAGTTAAACTTGTGCTTTTAATCCTTTTTGTGTTTATCTTTCAGTTCATTGAGCTTTAGGTAATAATGAGGGCTTTGGATAGTAAATGATGCAATCCATGCATGTTAGGGCCTAATTTGGATGAATGGATGAAGAGCTTAAAGACAAACTCAATTTTGGCTACAATCCCCTGCCAGCCCAGTTTCGTAGGTCATATTGCAAGCTTTGTTTCAGCAACCTACATAGCTCGGATGAGGCCACATTCTTCATGAAAGTTGTTCCAATGGGTGTGTAATATAACATATCCAAAATTCAGCCCCATTGGATAAATATGGAGTCTGTTACCTAGCAAACACAGAGCCATGCTCAGGATGGATTTTATCAGCGCGCAAAATGAGTTAGCAATTTGTTTTGGCCTTAACTTCCTCCTCCGACCTTGGATTGGCCCAAATGATATATGGCTGGAAAGAAGACATTCTGAACTTCAAGTTTGAGTGCTTAAAGTCTTAATTTGCTTAAGGGAAGCCCAATTCGTAAGCCCTTGAAGTTGCTGGTCATGCTGACCTCAGGATGAGCTATTATTTCTGGTTGGAAGCTTGGTCATGGTGACATGAAGATGAGCTAGGGCTGCTGGTGGGATTTATTAGTGAAATGCATCAACCATTTCAGATTTTATAATGGAAGTGTTGTATGCATTAGTGAAGTGCATCAACCATTTCAGATTTTATAAAACAAGTGTTGTATGCATTAGCCATACTTAATTCAGATTTTCAGCTTCCTTAGGCCTATATATAGTGAGGTTTCCCAAGCTTGTAAACACACCCCAAGGGGGGAGCTCTCAAACACTTCTCTAGAGCTCCCTTCCCTTCTCTCCCTCAAATTCTCTTAATTTTGCTTTCTAGTTCTCAATTCTAGCTTTCCTTTTGCTTCTTAGTTGTAGTTTATTTTTCTTTGTAATGTAAATTCTTTTCTTAAGTTTTCAAGTTGAATTAGTTTCCAAGTTTCAATTATGGTTTTTGTTCTTATTCATTATGCTTATAAGTTAATATGCTAGTTTGAATGATTGATCACCATTTAGGCTTGCATGTTAGCTATCTTGGTTTGAATTAAGAGTAGACACCATGCTTTAATTCGAATTGAACTATGAATAGGAAGAGTATGTATGGACATTCGACAACAGGGATTAGATACATGCTTGGTTGTTTAAATTGTTCTTCTATGCTTAATGGGTTCCTAATGCTTAATTTTAGGTTAGACAACAAATGATCAAATTAGGGAATTAGGAACACAAGGTTATGACCAAACACCATGGCTTAATCATACTTTAGCTAGAATCAATCCGTTAATCTAATTGAACTTGGGAACTTATTTGCTTGAGTTATTTCTTCCTTGTTTTATTTATTTCCCTTCTTTTTCATTTCTGTTTTGTGTAGGGAAAATGAATTGAATCATTCAATCACCAATCCTCGTGGGATCGACCTCGCACTTACATACGCTATACTACCGAACGGCTCGTGCACTTGCGAGTATCACAAGTTGAGGATGCAGCTGAATCCATTTTGGTGCAGCTGTATCTACCAACAGAGCCCACATATCCAATTATATAAAGCCAAGTGGATTTAAGTTAAAGGACTAACGTCATTTTAGTCCCTGGAGGTTTAGGGTTATTACCGAAATGGGCCCCGATGTTTCAATTTCATCAATTTTGTACCTGACATTTCAAAAACTTACCAATTTACGTCAGCCGTTACATTGACCGTCAGGTTAGACGTTAAATGATGATGTGGCAGTCTTGGCTCCCACCACAGAATCTAACTAGCCAGTCGAAATAGTCTAGACAAAGGGCATTTCCGGAAAAAAATATTTAGTTTTTTAAAAAAGGAAGTTAAATGTCTGCTTTGTTGCACCTTATATTCAACATAAGGCGATAGATATAAGGCGAGAGGAAACTAGCGAAGAAGATCTAGAAGCGATTGGATGCCTGGAATGGATGAAGAGGCGCCGATGTGTTGGTGTGGCAAGGCTGCTACAATTCGAATCTCTTGGATAAATTCGAATCTTGGTAGGCAATTTTCCATGTGTGCAGCAAAGGTACGTGAGAATAATAAGGGTTTTAAGGGTTGCCAGTTCTGGACATGGTTTGATCCGGAAATGTGTGAACGGTCAAAGGCAATGATTCCTGGGCTTCTAAAATCGCGGAACAAGCTGGAGAAATCAGTGGCAAAGGCAAGACAAAGAGAAAAGGTCGTTTGGGGGTTGTTGGTGGCTTCGTGGGTACCTGTTTGCAAGCTTCATTTTGGGAGGGATGCGTGGATCTGGAGTGAACAAAAAGAGGAGTTTCGAATTAGCTTCTGCCATGCTATGAAGTGTTTCTGGGTTGTTGGTTATTAGGGTATTTGTGTTGTTTGTGTGCTTTTGTAAGTGATTTTGTAAGGGTTTAATTGCTATGTAAGGGTTAAGTGTTATGAAATGTATTTAGTAACTTTTTGTTTGTTAATGGGATTGTGAAGGCAACATTTGCAGTGAATTACATCTAAATGAAGTGAATACCCAAAACAATATAAAGGGAAGTTTGAAAATTTTGCCAAAACAATCAAGTGAATGCCTAAAACAATATATGTGCTAAATGAAGTCAAATTATGCAAACAATAACTTAGAAAATTTTCCAATCAAAATGGGCTCAAAATAGACAGATAATAACACTGACAATTACATATTTCATGTCCTGTGAAATCCATTCCAAAATGACAATAAGTGGATGTATTTGCATTCACAGTGGCTGAAGCTTATGTGAATGCCATTACATCCATCAAAAAAGGTCATTCATTAAGTTACACATGACCAATTTACCAAAAACAACCCCTAATCACAAGTCATTAAGTTATACAGAACCAAGTTATACAGGACCAATTTACCCTAGGGTTTAGGACCCTTTAATCACAAAATGCCAGTCTAACAACCCCAAACTGTAATGACCCCCTTTTTCTGTTAGCTTCAATCTACAACAATTGATCTTGAAATTGATTCACAAGTTGATGAACCAGGACATGAAGTTGAGGCTACTGGAGGTTGAGAAGTGGCATGTCCTTTCTTACTTGGTTTTGGCTGCACAGATTATTCAGGATGTTAAGAGAGGATTTGGAATTTGAAGAAAATTGATAAGAACCATCATAAACAGAAGTTAGTTACCAGAGGTTTCCCTTTTTGCACACGCCTTGGAGCCTTGGATATTTTCTTTTTGGTGCTTGGGCCAGCTGAAGTGGCTGCTTGGGATGGATCAATAGTGGTCTAGAACATAAAAATACTTGTCAGGATGCAACAAAAGTAAGTATTATTAAGGGATAGAATTGAGCAAGATTGAGTTGCTATACCTGGATATTTTCAGTACTTCTCTTCCTCTTACTTGCAGTTTTGGCCTTTGGGGAAAGATTCCTATGGCAAGTCCTCCTATTGTGCCCCTTTTTACCACATTGCCCACATTTGAGAGAGTCCTGTGTGTTGGGAATACGAGACAATGTAGTTTCAGCTGTGTTGCTTGACTCTCCCATCTTCATTTTGACCTTGTGCTCTCCCTCTTCTTTCTTTCTAGATTTTCTTGGCCTTCCAGGCTATTTAGAGTAAGAAGGAGGAAGACATGGTGGAAAGTCAGTCTTACCCCACATATCCATCTCATTCATAGGCAGGACGAGATTATCATATGTCTTCAAGTAAGTTGTTGTCAAATAGCAGTCATCCACAAAATCCATGACATTAAGACCCCCTTTATAATTTATGGCTGAAATAGCATGAACACAAGGCCATCCCTACAAATCCCATGCTCTACAAGAACAACTCCTTAATTCCAAGTCCACAATATATTGTGCATGGCCACCAGCTGACACTTGGAATTTACCTCCACCTGACCACATTGCCATGCAAGCACCTGCCTTGGCTTTATTTGCCTCCACCTTCTTAAATATTCTTGGGCAGATATGCCTATTCCATTTTTTCATTATCCCTTCTTCCTTGTATTCTCTTCATCAGCTTACATCTAATATACTCCAACATTGTAAGAATAGGTGATATAACCATTATTTCGTACATTTTTATTATCTTTCTCTTAGATTCTTGCTATGTTCTTGAGTGAGTTTAGTCCATTTTTACTTAGTTTTGTGTTTTACTAGGTTTGAAGAGTAAAGATGGTAAAGCAAGCAAAAGGAGCAATTTTGGGATTGAAATCCTGGAGCCGAATGTGCTGTGCAGAACAGTCAACTTGACAGAATATACTGTACTTCCTCATAACGAACCAGATGTTTAGCCTTATATCGTTGGAAAGATACGGATGTTAGCTTTCTGTAGAATTTTACGGTTCGTGATTCGGACGTGTGTGGAGAGAGTTGTGGTCGTTTTAGTACAAACAGTTCCGGCAGAATGTGTTCTGCAGGTTTTGCAAATTAATCCTTTTGAAGTTCAATCCTCGGAGTTTAATTTGTGTCAATTACATTTGGGAAGTGTCTACAAGAATGTGGAGTTATTTTCTAAGGTCTGATCCTATATCTAGTAGGATTTTGGATGCCAACTCATCAAAGACAATTGAAGCCAACTAGGAAAGCATAGTTACCAAGTCAAAAGAGGATTTGTTCCTTATTTAAAGAAGACCAGAAATTAGGTTCTCGTATGCTGGAGTTTGAAGGAGAGTCAAAGCACTGCCATCGTCAAGTTCTCGAGCATCATCACAATCCATAAGTTTTATTTTATGTTTTCTAGTTTTTCAATTATGTTTTCTTGGAACATGAGTAACTAAATTATTCTCTAGGGCGAGGATGACGCCCGAGCATGGATAGTTATGATTTCTAATGTTATTTAATGGATTCTAAGTTTCTTTTAGATGAATGTTTAATCACTATTTTAATTGTTGCTATTTGTTTAAGTTCTTTGACTGATCACCTTAGGGCTTTGCATCTAGTAAATTGGAAGATGAATTTGAGGCAGAACTCGCAATATAATTCAATTAGCTTCTTGTGATTAAGTGTGGTGAATTACATTATTGCTTGACGAAGAATAATGGTTTGCTTGGTTCTCTCGTTTTCTAGAACGTAATGAATTCAACTTGTTAAATTTATGCCTTAACCAGGATAGATTGCAGGATTGGGTATATGATCTTTGTCTGAACTAGAAAAGAATCTTACACTTAAGGAAAACGATGGTCTGAGTGCCTGAAAAGGACTTAGATACGGGAATTATCATCTAAAGAATCGAAAGAATCTGTTGAATGCATTGAAATCTAACTTGGATTGCTTGTGGTTGATTCCGAAACCCTAGACCTTCATCATTGTTTTTCAACCTTAAAATTCAACCTTTTTATTCTCAATTGTTTTTATTAATTTCTTTGTTTCATAAACTTTCACAACAACAATCTCTACAAATTCACTTGCGTATCAGTTAGATTTAATTTAGTATTCGAATATTAGATTAATTTGGAATCCTCGTGGGAACGATACTTGGACTTGTCAAACGCTATACTACATCAATCTTGTGCACTTGCAAGGACAGACCAATAGGTCTATCCCTACATTCCAATATGGTACCATTGAAAGACTTGCACAGATTATTCAACACCATGTCACACTTCAAATGAGTGCTTAAGTGTGATTTTGACCAATGCCTTGGAGGTTTATCTGGAGTGGTGAGCCATTCATATGCATCCTTGGACAGTTTTTTAAGTTCTTCCATGGCCCTTGTAAAGTAGGGGACAGTGGTTGCATATGATGCTTCCCAAAACTTGTCTCTCAAGCTTTTTACTTTGAACAATATCCTATAGTTGCTAAAAAGATGTCTTGCACAGAACCTATGGTCACAATTAGGGACCACTTGCTCAAAAGCAGGCAATAAACCTTTTTGTTTAAAGGATATAAAGGTGAAGCCAAATTGATTAACAATCTCACAATCCTTAACCAATAGCTCTAGAAACCAAATCCAAGAATCTTTGCACTTTGATTCCACAACTACATATGCAATCACCCAGGTTTCATTGTTGGCATATATACCCACTGCAATTAACAGTTGCCCTGCATAAACACTCTTCAAAAAGCACCCATCTAAACCTATAATGGGCCTGCATCCAGCTATGAACCCTTCCTTATCAGCTCCTAAACAAACATACAACCTTTGAAACTGTGGTTTCCCCAACTTTTCTTGGAAATCACACCTAACCATTGCTGTGGTTCCTGGATTAGTGTTCCTTAATTCCTGACAATAATCCTAAATTCTTGAATATTGTTCATTGAAAGTGCCCTCAATCAACTTTAGTGCCTTCTCTTTTGCCCTATACACTTGTTGTTTTTGACACCCCTGTATTATAATCCTTTTCAACAGTCTCCTTGAATGAGCTGACCGGCCACTGAGGATTGGTCTTTAATGTCTCAACATATTTCTTGCTTATCCAAGTTGACTTGACAGTAGGGTTCTCCCATAACTGTGTACATGTGTGCTCACGTACATATGTCTTCACTTGCAATGTGTTCTCATGTTGCATTTTTGAAGCATATATCATCCACTCACAATCTGGGTCCCCACAAACTGCCTTCAGCTTCAAAGCCTCACTCCTAATAAATACAACATCCCTTTTATGCAAGATGGCGTGTTCTGTGACAGCTGCCCTAAAGCCCTTACAATCATTAAATAACATGCCAATCTCAAACTTTGGATCTGCCATGTCAGTTGCAGCATTGAACTCTGGCCAATTCTTGTCACTTTCATCCGTCACTTTATCTTTGCCTTTGCCTTTGTCAAAATAACCCTCATTATTGACAGTGGTATTGACAGTAGTCTTTTCTTTGCCTTTTGTAGAAGCTTCATCAGTCAACCCTTCTTCATTCAACTCTTTGCCTTGTCCACCTGCTTGTTCATTAAACCCTTCTTCATTCAACTCTTCTATTACAACACTTGATTTTTTCACCTTTCCCACCTGGGATACTCCCCCACCCATTGAAACAATAGCACCATAATTGTCATCAAGCTTTTCAATCACTACCCTAGTGTTGGTCCCAAAATCATCATGCAAATTTATAAATATGTTTGAAGCCACTTGACTGTAAAACTGCTCTTGACTGCATGCCAACACATGTTCTAGGAATATATTTATCAACCTAGTGTTTGGCACAAATGTTAGCATGTCTAAAACATCTGCATCCTCACTCAGCTTAACTAGGCCACCATCAAAATGACCACCTGGAATCCTGTACCAGGAGTTAATGATACCTTCGTACCCTAACTCCTTTACCATGCCATCTATCTTAGTCATTGACATTCTATCCTTATCACAATAATCAAACCAATCAACAGACCCATTCACATAATAGTTACCTCTTAGTTCACCATTGTGGTACATTTCAATAGAAAATCTATCCTCATCCCCTACATGTCCAAAGGCACACATAAATTTCAGTCCCTAACAAAAATACATTCAAGGCTGTTTACACATACAAAAAGACACAAATCATTTTCCAAATATAAAAGACAACAATCATTTTACCACACAAAAATACACAAGAGCCAAACTTTCCATGCCAGCACACACATACACAAAAGGAAAGCATTACTGTCATTGTAGGACCACATACAAAAGCCAAACTTTCCATGCCAGTACACACATACACAAAAGGAAAGCATTAGGACCACATACAAAAGCCTATTAAATCGAACACAGTAATAGTAAGAAACACCTAACTCGAAACTCACAATCAACATCCATTATAAAAACCTTTGTTTCCAATAGGCAAGTTTCACTCGAAAAACACCATCTGCCAAGAATCTTAGCATAGTAACCCATACGTACCATAGAAAGGTTGTCCATATCCTTTGGGACGAAGTGCCCAACTCATATTCTTCAGATCTTTTTCGAAACCTCCGTTTGCAATTTGATTTTTGCACTGGATGAAGATTCTTTCAAGATTTCGAAGAAACCCTCTCTCAGTCTCAGGCTCTCTCTCAAAACTCAGAAACAACAAATTTTTTCCTTTGTGTGGTTCGATTTCATTGTCCAAGCCTTGGATATTGGAACAAGATCCTTGGAAGGCGAGCCCAGCGCAGACATTTAACTTCCTTTAAAAAAAAAAAAATTCCCCGGAAATGCCCTTCGTCTGGACTATTTCGACTGGCTAGTTAGATTATGTGGTGGGACCCACAACTGACACATCATCATTTAACGTTTACCTAACGGTCCATGTAACGGCCGGTGTAAATTGGTAAGTTTTTGAAATGTCAGGTACGAAATTTATGAAATTGAAACATCGGGGCCCATTTCGATAATGACCCTAAACCTCCAGGGACTAAAATGACGTTAGTCCTAAATTAAAGATATCATAAAAGTTAAAATCCATATAAAATTGGCTAAAAAAAATAAGAAAAAGGAGATTAAAACTTCTATAAATAAAAAAATTGAAGCCATCCCTCCCCCTTTATATCCCCCTCTTCTCTCTCTCTCTCTCTCTCTCTCTCTCTCTCTTCCGAGAAAGAATCACCTAAAGAAGATGGGAGCAAATACAAAATTGGTCACTGATCAGTTCATAATTGTATATCATTTTGTACCCGTCTAGCTTATGATTTGGTTATGTTATTGAGTTAAACTTGTGCTTTTAATCCCTTTTCTGTTTATCATTCAGTTCATTGGGCCTTAGATAGCAATGGTGGCTTTGGATAGGAAAAGATGCAAAATGGTGCAAAAACGGGCAGAACTGAGTTAGCAATTTGTTTCGGCCTTAACTTTCTCCTCCCAACTTGTATTGGCCCAATTAATATGTGGTTGGAAAGAGGAGATTTTGAACTGCAAGATGGACTGCTCAAAAGTATCAATTGATAAAGCCAAGCCCAATCCGTGGACCCATCAAAATGCACACTATGCTCAAGATTGCAGCTGCCAGCTTGTTGAGCCTTGTCACCTCCTTTAAGCCATGTGCCTCACCCCAGCAACCAAAAGAAAACCACATGGGTTGGCAGAAAAAGGCAGCCACAATTGAACACCTTTGAAAACCCATGTGAAGAAAGCTTGAGGTGCAGTAGTCAAAGAAGTATGAGATGGAATTGATTCCAACCACACTAACATAGACAAGATGAAGTGAGAGTTATGGATTGTATTAAAAGAGGAATGATGGTGTTGGAATTCATCATGATGTTCCTCCCTCTTAGCCCTATAAATAGAGAAGTCTTCAAGCTTCAAAACAGCTCCCATCAACCCCATACACTCTAGGTACAACCCAATACTCTAAACTGTCCCAAATCACCAAAACAGGCTCCAGGAAAGCCTCTCTTCCATTTCCCTACGAATTTCCTCTTTCTCAGCCATCACCACTCACCCAAACTCATCCCAAATCACCTACTAGCTGTCATACATCATTCTAGACGTGGGGAAGCTTTTGGAGAAGCATTAGACGTGGAGAAGCACTTGAAGAAGTCTTGGACACCACAAGAACTTCAAAAAAGGGGTTTTTCTACTCTTATTGCATTCCCTATGTTTTCTCATTTCTATCTAAGTTTCTTTTCCATTATGAGCAGCTAATTTCATAACTAGGGCTTCGATGTAACCTAACATGAATATTCTGGGTTTATAAGTTTGAAATTTGGAGTTTCAAGTTGAATTCATGATTCATGTTCTTATTCGTTATGCTTATCAGTTAATATGCTTGTTTGAATGATTGATCACCATTAGAACTTGTATGGTTTGAATTAAGAGTAGACACCATGCTTTAATTCGAATTGAACTATGAATAGGAAGAGTATGTATGGACATTCGACAACAAGGATTAGATACATGCTTGGTTGTTTAAATTGTTCTTCTATGTTTAATGGGTTCCTAATGCTTAATTTCAGGTTAGACAACAGATGATTAAATTAGGGAATTAGGAACACAAGGTTAGAACCAAACACCATGACCTAATCATACTTTAGCTAGAATCAATCTTTGAATATGAATTAGACTTGTTACTTGACTCCTTATAACCCAGAATTGAATTGTTATGGTGATTCGAATGCTCTAGTCTCCAAATTTGTTTTCCAGCTCTTAAAACCACTATTTGTTACACTTACTTACTTTGCTTTTGTTTGCAATTTCATTTTGCTTCTTTTGTTCAACAATCACAACCACTCTTGCTTTAAATTCTGTTTTAGACATAACCTCCTACTTTCTTGAATTTGGTAATCTAAGTACATAACTAGTTTTAACTTCTCAGTCTTCGTGGGTACGACCTCGTACCTGTCTTGCTATACTACATTTTGCTCCACTTTAGTTGTCACTTATCATTCGATACATTTTCTTTATTTATTGTATGCCAATATAAGTAGGGGAATGCTAGCAACCTTCTCTCTAACCAATAATTTTATTTCCATATTTGCCCTTGGTTGAAGCTAAATCGTCTTCTCTTTGCTTTATCTTTCAGAAGGGGCCTACCTTTTCAACTCTCAACCACAAAACTAAAGCGTCTTCTTCAGCTTCTCTCGCTCCAAGTCTTGGTCAAAGGTATGGTTTTTTCATTTCAATGTATTATTGTGCTGAAAATTGATATCTTTTGGAAGTATTTTCTTAGGTTGATGGGTATTTCTTTCGCTTTTCTTTTCACATTGAATTCAATTTTGGTGATTTTTTATTCTTTTGCTTCTATATATTTTATCTCAAGATGGTATTGTTATAAGAACTTTTTCTTTTTATTTATTTATAGAATTTTTTATTTATTTATAAGAACTTTGTTTATGCTTGTTTGACCAATTGAATTTTGTGGTAATAGGAACAGTTGATACAAATTAGAGAAGATTTGCATATGAAGTCTGGGAAGATGAGTGGTGAAGTGAAGTCGTATAACCTTTGAAGAAGAGAAGTGAAGTCTGGGACGATTAATCATCTTTTGTTTCTACTACTACTCTGGAAATTTTTTGGGAAGACTTTAATATTGGACAAAGATTTCACTATTTGGTGTTTTGTAACCATTGCTAATATTAAAATGTGTTGTTTTGTTTCTACTCAGATTTGGGGGATATTTTGGTTTATTTAGTAGTATAAGAAATGCAATCAAGCAATTTCCTTTGAAAAAAAAATGTTAGTCTGTAAACTCTGTGCCATTGGGGTGCTTATGGATTTGAAGGACTTTTTTTTTTTTTCTATCTAAACCCTTTGTGTTAAAAAATAAAATAAAATAACTGACTTTAAAAAAATTTAATAAGATGGTAAGAAAGTTGTGATTTTTTGTGTGTGGATAAATTGAATACATTTAATAAGGGTAAACATGGAAAGCAAAAGTTAGCTTGTATAATATATTAATGACATTGTTATAAGTGTAAGAGGAATGACAAATGTCAAGCAACAAAGGGAGAAGGTCCAAAGGAGAAGGTTAGAGAGAATGTTGCTAGCATTCCCCATATAAGTATTGCTTGGTTGAGCTATTCCACCTACACCCATGTGGATAGAGGTTCACAACCTTTAAGCACCCAATGAAGATTTGTGTAAAACCCCCTCCTCTAATCGCATGTACTAAAATAAAATAAAAAAGGAAATAAACCTATTAACTCTAAACTCGACAAGGGTCGCATAGGCCTCATATCTACCAAGAAAGAGATACAAAATAGTAGTTGGAACAAATTAATACAGATAATCATTTCACTTTCATAGCCCTTGTGATATGCAGATTCTGCTCTTGAGATCAGCCTTTAGGAGAAGAATCATCATGTTTGTAATATTCTACTAAATAGTATACCCTCGGCACAAAGTTACCTTTTGTAGCCTGTCTGGTAAAATACCCGTTCTTACTTATAAATTCCTGTTTCTCTTTCAATCCTTGGGAAACTGGGGAGGAGGGCATCAATAATTTCTTTCCCCAAAGGAGGGAACTTAGTTTATATTGATTCTTGTCCACAGTGAAATACACTAGAAATTAAGTTTTCCACAATCATAACTTGTAAATTTAATGATTTTAGGGAAAAGGAACCTGTAAAATATGGCATCCCTCAAGAACTTCATACCCCATCCGGACCGACCCTGCTGCACCCATCCTGATAAATATGAACCTGCGATCAACAAAGCGACGTGCCACCTTCTTTCTTCCACATATTTTCCAATTGTAACCGCCATCTCTTTTGGCACCAGTCGTCCATTTTGTATAAAGGACTTCCCTATGTGTCTGCCTAAAACCACTGCATCTTCTAATGCTGAGCAACCTCCTTGTCCTAAATCAAGTGTCATGGGGTGCATGGCATCGCCAGCCACCGTGATGTTTTGCTTGCAGAAGTTCCCAAATACTACATGCCATGGATACCTGAACATTAGTGGAGCCCATGTCAATGTCGAAAGATCCGAGTGCTGCACAACGTCTAGGTATATAGGAGGAAGGTCCTTGGCATAATTCTCAATCACTTCTCATTTTATAACTTCGGGTTCATCTGTCATATCTGCCCCTACAATGATAGAAAATGTAGCATACAATTTACAAACCTTATTATAAGAGAATCAAATTTGTTACACAGAATTTTTTGCAGTCTGCTTAGCAGTGTTGACGTTTTGGCTTTATTATCATAGTGCAACAAGCGTGGTTCTTATAGAGCACATTTTTTTAGACAAAATTAATTAGTTGTCACTAAGTAAAACAAAGGGCATGGTCTGATGTTTTGAACCTTTAGCTGAAGAGGTGCAAGTGAAAAACCACTAGATCTCTTTGTCAGTGAGGGGAACAAAACCAGCCCTTCTTCCTAGTCCTATATATTGTTGCACGTTGTTGTCCAGTCCATGGCCTTGAGGAAACACAGCCAAGCCACGAACCGCAGATCGACCCGAATATACCGGTTCGGCAAGTCCTAACCAGCGTGCCACCACTGAGTGCATCCCATCACAGCCTATCAGAACCTATAGCCGATAACAATCCAATTAGAAGGAAAAAAAAAAAAAAGGAATAGAGAAGTTAAAGTCGATTCCTTCAAAATGGAAATACTTATAAATAGGGCATGTTGGTTTATGTTTACCTTTGCTTTGATGACAGTCCCATCTGCCATGTGAATAATGGAAATGAATGAACCTTCATGTTCTTGGGTCTCAATAGCAGTGAGCTTGGAAGAGAAACAGATTGAATTAATCGGCAATTGATCTGCCAAAGCATTGAGTAAGGCTTTCCGGTGTACTGATCTTGGTCCAACTAGATCACTGCTTAATTTCATGTAAAAGATTACTGCATTAAAACCAATGATGGATCTGCATTCCTAATATATTCCACCAGGTGTACAAAGTGAACAAAAAAACAAGACCTACCCATTGGAGGCGACGAAAGAAATGTCTTGGATTTCTCCAGTATCCAGGTTGGTTACATATCTCCTGATGATATAAGCACCAAATATAAATACATCAAAAAGTTGAATCTCTATCTTTGTCTATACAATATATGCAGAATAATGTTAAAGTTGAAGACGACAGTATTAAACAATATAGGAACAATATCACATCATACAATGGAAAGAAGTACAAAATGTAAAACTTGTAGTCAACATATAGGAAACCAAATCATTTAGAATTAGGGCCACGAAAAACAAATAAGAAAAATTTCTTTGCGTCACGAAATTCCCGTAAACAGCATATTATACCACAATTCTGTCAATAAACACATAAGAATGATAGCACATACGAATGCATGTATATGTGGGAGCAATTATTCTAAGAAAAATGTATACGTTGGTCTCCAGGCTTAAGGCAAGAAAGGAGATCACGTCTTGATACTTATAATGAAGGTGCCTTTGAACACAAAAAGGAAAGGGAAAAAGGGAATAGATCTTTACTCTTGATGACCTTTTCTTGATTTCTCAAGAATGAACACCTTTGTTGGAAAGGCCTTTTGTTTCTCTTCATTTTGACTCCTTCACCTTAAGGCTCCAAGATTGGTGTCCTCTACCTCACCAAACCAAATGCTCCTAGAGATGAAGAGAATGCAATCAAGAAGTATGGATGCTAGTCTACTTCTTGATTGGACCAATTTCTGGTTTATGGAAGATGAGATACAAAGATGATCACTCATCAACCAAAGTAGGAAACCAAAAACCCTAGCTAGGTTTTTTCCAACACTTAGCTTGTATAGGACAACACAAAAGGCAATTGGGTGGCTATTTGGGGCTCCATTTGGTCCATGGGTCATGTCATCTTATGCCACTTATCCTTTGGGCCAAATAGCCTTTTGGGCTATTTTGTTCTTTTCCTTTTAAATCATATTTAAAAACCCAATCCAATATTTCTATATGTCAATATCAATTCTATAATTAATCTCTTAATTATAATTTAACTATTAATTTATAATTATAGTCTTACTTAATTGACCCGATCGAACTATTTGACTTTGGTCAATTGCTCCGGTCAATATGTTGACTTTTGACCGTTGACTTTGACATTTGATTATCAACCATTGACTTGTGTCTCCTCATTTCATTTCTCCTCATTTGTACCTCTAATTACATTCTTTGGGTGTGCAGATCCGTAGGTTCTCTTTAGCAAGGTAATGGGTTGACTCAACTCCTCAGAGATGATATACGAATTAAATTCCACAATTTAATTCTTCCTATTAATAAAGGTTAATTTAAACCTTTTAGGATATCCACAAACCATGGTTGTTGCCTAGTTGTAAGTCACGGTTATACGAGCTAAATGAGACGTTGTGAAAGAACCTATTCAAATTGGACTGACCATGCAATTGAATCCTTCTCTTATGTCAATACTCCTTATGCACATTATTAGATAATGGAATCCGATTGTCAATATCCTAATGTGAATCATTCCTTTTATATGATTACCCTGGTAAGATTTGAAGACTTCTTCTTTCAAGTCTTATCCACTACTCGGTCTAAAGATTTGACCAATCATATCTTAGAGTATTCTCTCTCCTTTACCTGAGAGTAGAGATTCCTTGTTGTACATTCATTTGCTTCCATGACTCCTTTACTGAGAGTAGCTCTCATATCCACTTGTGTATTCCTTGCACTACTACAAAAATTGAAATAGACGACGGGGAAACGCCGTCGTCTTTTTCTTTTTCAAACCGTCGTAAATCGACAGTCGTCTTTTTGAAAGTCAAACTATGACGGTAATTCACTGTCGTCGATTATATGTAAAAACGACGGTTTTTAAAAGAACCGTCGTCTATTACATGTAAAGACGACACTTTTTCCTGAAAAAACCGTCGTTATTGAATGTAAAGACGACACTTTTTTTATAGAACCGTCGTCTATTAAATATAAAGACGACACTTTTTCTGAAAAAACCATCGTCTATTTAATGTAAAGACGACACTTTTTCCTGAAAAAACCGTCGTCTATTTAAATGTAAAGACGACACTTTTTCCTAAAAAAACCGTCGTCTATTTAAATGTAAAGATGACACTTTTTCTGAGAAAACCGTCGTTTATTATATCCAAAGACGTCTATTAAATCTAAAAAAGACGGTTTTGTTCCAAAAAAATCGCCATTTATTATCTGTAAAAATGATGTACTAATTTCATTTTAGATATCCTAAAAAATTATTTCTTTCATAAAACTTGAAGATTCAATTGTAATTACATTGTTTACCAATCTTGATTCCTACTATATCCATACAAAATACCATATTTATAACATTATAACCTATAATTACAAAATACCATATCCAAAGCATTAACCTATGGTTGTTGTCGCCAAAACTATAGATTGGCGACGAACCTTTCCAAGTGGTCGCCATAAGATTCGTGATATTTAGATATCCTGCATAACTTGAGTGAAATTAAATTGCGACCAATTTCTTCGAAACAGCGACGAAAACTTTTGGTGTATACATTAGGACTTGGCGACCAAACATTTAATTGGTCGCCAAATTCTAGAAAAGGTGCGCGCGAAACTCAAAAATTGCTGGCAACGAAAATATTGTGTGGCTAAGCTTTCCTATATCGTCGCTAAGTTAGAAGTCGCGCGTAAAAATTCGTGGGATCCACGACGAATGTATGGCTTCGTCGCAGGACCAGTTTTGTGCTAAGGATTAAGCCAAAAGGACGACGTCGTTTGTGTGTGTTAGCTTATGGGCGACCAAATTTTTTTGGGGCTAATCTAGAGAGTATAAATACAAAAATAAAAAATAAGTTCCCAACTCGTTATTTCCTCCCAGACCCCCTCTCCATCTCGCACGCCCTTTCGCTGCTCCAACATCGCCACCGACGTCGGCAAGCCTAGGGTCAGAAATCAACGGTTTTCCCTTTCTCTCCTCCACTTTCCTGTCGCAATATGCCCAGGGTCAAAAATCGACAGCTTCATCTCCGAAGTCTTCCTCACTACATGGTTCAACGGCAAAGTTCTGGTGAGTTCACCTTGTCTGGCTTACCTTCTCATCTTGTTAATTTTCTGTAGATTTCGTTTGGTTGCTGAGAAAACAACCAAGGAAAATAAGAACTGAATACTTAGGAATTTGAATCCGAACTGATTTTCAGTGCTTGATTTTTCCTTTTTGATATCTGAATAAAATTATTTTTCCTTTTTCATTATTGTTCCCAATCTAGATTTCTGGTGGTCTGAGTTATTTCCTACTCTCCAGATATAATCTACCCTTCAATTATCTAGATTTCTGATTTTGATTCTTTCAAAGTAAAATCTGAGTTTTTTTTTGGGGGGTCTTAATAACAAGGTCGTTGCAACCCCTCAACCATTGAACTGGCGAAGTCCTCCTCTCACAATTTCCTTCATATAGCTGCCTCTCTGCTAGGTCTGATGACTATTTGCTCTGTATGATTTTAGTTTTGTTTTGGAAATATTTATTTGGCCATCTATGGTTTACGAATTATGAATTATTTTCTTCTCTGTTTTGTGTGTGTGTGTGTGTGTGTGTGCGCGCGCGTGTGTGTGTGTGCAGACATATATATGCAGTTTTTGTATTCATTTGTAATGTGTTTAGTATGCGGGTTATGTTATGGTTCTTGTATTTGATATGAATGCCCTGTTGTCCATTTGATGCGGGCTCTGTGTCAAATTTGAGATGTTTCACTTGCACACTTACCCAGTAGTTATTTCATTTGTTATGTTTTAATGCTTTGAGTCTGATTGATTGTTTTCCAAGTCTTGGAAATCCTTTCAAATCCTTTCCAGCCATTTTTTTCCTTTTTAACAAAGCATTTCGGCTTTATCTAATGATCACTGGTTGCTTGGATTTTATGAAAGGTAATTCAATTAGCTTCAAGTATAAAGTTCTGTTGATTGAAATGGTTTTATCATCAATTAGGGCATATATAATTAAGAACTGTAAAGAATAATCATTTGTTCTAAAATTCAGATGAAGAGCCTAATTATTAATCACTACATGAGAGGCATGTGACCTTAAGCCTAATTTTATTCATTGTACTTGATCTGACTCTATAAAATGGATGTGTTGTTGATTACAATATTACTTTGAACCGTTTGGTTTTCTCTTGAGGGCTTTTTTCTTGGATATTTGGTGCTTCAAGTGATGTCTTATTATGTTACTGTTTTGAGTTAACTGGGAAAAATTATATTTTTGTTTTATGATGATTAGTGAAACTTAGAGGGCGAAGGCATATGCTATTTTGAGTTTGAAGACTAATTTGGACTCAAGCCCACAAAAAATATAGTGTCTAACTAATTCTGTTTTCTTTTTTGCAGTAGGATAGCTAAAAATCTTGCTTCTGCCTTCATTTTTTTTTTGACTTGTGTCATGGGTTGATGTAAATTTAATCTTGAAAGCCTTGTTTTATCATCTTCAAGTTACTTTATGTTTTCCTTAATCTGTTTTAAGGTTTGCATATGTCCCCTGAAAGTATTTCTCAATTTCTTTTTGTTGGGAAAATGTAGAAGGGTGAAAATCCTACATACATTAGCAACTGGAACAACATGCATATGCATACGGATAAGGGCATTTTGATCAATGAGGCTGCTGAAATTAAAGAGGTAAGGGGGAGTTCCTGTTTTCACAAAATGGTTGCTGGCCATGTCTTGTTATGCATAGACCTAGCCATGTTGCATAACCCAGTTCAAACTAGCACCATTGTTGGGCCGTTAAATGTAGTCTGTTTTTCAAGGCCAAGATCTCTCTCTTTTCTTCTCTTTCTTGTTTTAAATCTCAAAACTGCTCTAAAAGGTCCAGACCAAAAAACCCAATTTCTATCCAATGAAACTTTAAAAGAATAATTGCTATAATATTGCAAGTTGCTTATGTTTGCTTCCAGTCCATAGATGTAATGAATCAAGTCTAATGAAATTAAGTTTTATCCTATGATTGTGTCCCTTTTAAAAAAAAAAAACTTGCTTCTTAAACTAAACTATGGGATTTTTTTTTTATAAATTTTTTTCCAGAGTAGTGCTGAAGTCTGTTTTGGAAATTGTTTTTGACATGCTTCCTTAACTTCAAATGCCATGAAATTTTGATGTGATAAAGTTTAATGTTTCTGGTTCTGATCTGGAAAGTTTTGCACTATTACACACACTGAAGTTTTAGTGAATTTCCCAAGTTGAAGTGTTCCTGCCCAAATTGTCAATTTCCGCTTTTGGGCAAGATTTCTTGTAATTGTGTTGTTAAAAATTGTTTGTTTTTGGTCTCTCTATATATATTTTTTATTTAAATATTCTTGATTTTGGCATCTTCTTGACCGTTGGCATTTCCTTGTTTTGTTTCTTTTGTAAAGGAAGATGATTGATGAGTTTGAGAAGATCAAGCAACAATTGGCAGAGTGTTTGGGAAATCCACGATATTAGATTACAGTCCCTTTCCCACGTGTTAAAGATCATGCAAAACTTGGAATTACAAAAGGCATAGTATACATGTATTTTTTTTAGTCGAACCTAGTCTTAGAGTGGGGAAATAATTGCTGCAGAACTTGGGTTTACCAAGGGCAAGAATATATGGAGCTTGGCCTGCAGTCTTGAGTGGAGAGTTCTTCACTCGTTTATTTCTACTATTTTTGGATATGTTATTTGTATTTGAACAACTAGTATGCTCTTGTGTACTTTTGAATGAGAGAAACTTTGCTTCATGTCATTTTCTATTGTTCTGTTTATCTAAATTTATTGTTTTTCGAAATTACTTTATCTTAATGAAGAAAAGGTTAATATTATCACAAAATAGAATATAAATAAAATAATTAAAACACTTCAAATATACATATTTTAGCAACCAACTAAGTAAGCTTTAGCGACCAAATCTGGTAGTCGCCAGAAAACTATCAGCGACGAAACAATATATTTGGTCGCCCAATCCTTTCTCAATTCGTAGGAACTTATCTTTACAGGCGACCAACTGATAACTGTAGGCGACGAAATAAATTCGTCGCAGTAAATATTTTAGCAACGAAAATTTGTTTCGTCGCCTTTTGTCAATTAGACTTTCAGCCACGAGCTTAAGGCGACCAATCTAGCGACGAAATAATTTCGTCGCTAAGGGGATTTGGCGACGAAATGTTAACTTTTAGCGACCAAAGGTGATGGTCGCCAAAAGGGTTTTTCCTTGTAGTGATATAAGCTGCAGCACCTATTTGCCATGTCATCTTACCTGAGCAATCAAAAACCACAATAAGATTACATTATCTTGCTGTCATTTTAACTAACAAAAAATATGCATAAGCTTATGCAGGAAAAGTTCATTTGTAACACAATACAGAAGAACATTTTGACTAACTTAGAGTTTCTTTTGTGACGTGGATGGCGAGCTCACCAAGAAGGCGCGATGGAGATCTGTCATCGAACCTCAAGCGACATCGAAGACCAAATCTGATGTTCTAGGATTTTTCCCATCTCGCAAGGTCTCTAGATCTGTTTTCAAGGTCATCTTAACTAACAAAAAATATGCATCATCTATACAAGCATAAGCTTATGCAGGAAAAGTTCATTTGTAACACAATACAGAAGAACATTTTGACTAACTTAGAGTTGCTTCTGTGACGTGGATGGCGAGAGCTCACCAAGAAGGCGTGATGGAGATCTGTCATCGAACCTCAGGCGACATCGAAGACCAGATCTGATGTTCTAGGATTTTCCCATCTCGCAAGGTCTCTAGATATGTTTTCAAGGACATCGTCGTCGTTGACTGTGAATATGGCGTCGATGGCGGCTAGTGATGACTGATGCGAAGAACGATGGCGTTGATGGCGTCGCTGCGTCAATGGCGTTGACGGCGTCGCTGCTTCGATGGCGTCGATGGCTGGTAGGTACGTATGAGGAGTAGAAAGGTGAGAGATGGAGTGTTTCAGATAGCTCAGGAGGGTTTCAAGAAGAGAGGAGCTCAGGAGGTTTCAAGGAGGGAGAGATAAAGTTTTCAGAGACGGGGGAAAATCTGAAAATTTGTCGAGCGCGAATTCACTTAAGTGGCCTTTTTTTAGCGTGTTTTAAAAGACGACGCTTGTTAATGAGAGATAAGGTTTTCAAAGACGGGGGAAAATTTGAAAATTTTTCGAGCGCGAATTCACTTAAGCGGTCTTTTTTTAGAGTGTTTTAAAAGACGACGCTTTTTATAAAAAAATCGTAATCTTTACATATAATAGACGACCCTTTTTATAAAAAAACCGTCATCTTTACATATAATAGACGACCCTTTTTAAAAAAAAACGGTCATCTTTACATATAATAGACGACCCTTTTCATAAAAAACCGTTGTCTTTACATAATCCGTCATTCGTTTGTTTTAAAATTAAGTCGTTTATTATGATTTACAATGTCTTTAATTTCTTAATGTCGACGTGGTTTGTGGGTTTTATTAATAATATTTTATTCTATTTAATTCGAAATATTCATAATAAATTTAAAATAAATCCAAAAAATGCAACGTCAACTCCTATGAAGTCATTGAGATATTTTCTTCCCCCTTAAGCTTTAAAAAATTAAGTTTGAGTTATACAAATTTAAAATTACCACCAAAAAGAAAAATGTTTTCATGAGTCACAACATCACTTATACTTTAATGGTTTAGGGTTTAGGGTTTAGGGGGATAAAGGTTTATTTTTGGGGTTTAGGGTTTATGGTTAATATATATTAGGCCGTAAAACCATAGTCCCTTTTCTAAAATTATTTAAACATATATATATAATTTAGGGTTTATATTTTATGGTTTAGGGTTTAGGGTTTAGGGTTTAGGGTATAGATGTAATAAGGGTCATGTTTATTTATATTGTTAACGACGGTTTTTTTGTTTTCCGTCGATGATTATCGAAGAGCGCATTTCTAAACCATGATTTCTTTAAAATGACGTTGTACACACATAACAACGTCATAGTTTTTTAAAAGCGACGTAAAAGGTTTTTCAAACGACGCTATTTTTCAAACCGTCGTCTTTACATATAATAGACAACCCTTTTTATTAAAAAACCGTCGTCTTTACTTCATAATAGACGACCCTTTTTATAAAAAACCGTCGTCTTTACATATAATAGACGACCCTTTTTTATAAAAAAACCGTCGTCTTTACATATAATAGACGACCCTTTTTATAAAAAACCGTCGTCTTTACTTCATAATAGACGACCCTTTTTATATGAAAATCGTCGTCTTTACATATAATAGACGACCCTTTTTATAAAAAAACCGTCGTCTTTACATATAATAGACGACCCTTTTTTATAAAAAAAACCATCGTCTTTACATATAATAGACGACTCTTTTTATAAAAAACCGTCGTCTTTACATATAATAGACGACCCTTTTTATAAAAAAACCGTCGTCTTTACATATAATAGACGACCCTTTTTATAAAAAAACCGTCGTCTTTACTTCATAATAGACGACCCTTTTTATAAAAAAACCGTCATCTTTACATATAATAGACGACAGTTCTTTCAAAACAACCATGTCTTTACCAAAAAAAGGACACTTGATTTTTAAAAGACGACGCTTGTCATACCTGCTGTCGTTGTTTTTTGGTCAGATTTTAACTCTAAAGAAAAGCTTTTTAATAAGACGACACTTTTTTATTTGTGTGCGTCGTTATAAAAAATTCTCAACAGCATCTCCATTTTTTAGTTGTTTAAGTGACTTATCCACGACGGTTTTTTGTTACCGTCGTCTTTTTAAAAACAACGACGGTTTTTTGTTCTACCGTCGTCTTTTTCTGGTCGTCTTTTGCCCTTTTTGTAGTAGTGTTGGACTATGGTTGTTCTACATATTGAAATATAATATAGGATGATTTAATGTATAAAACATTAATACAGATAATCATTTCACTTTCATAGCCCTTGTGATATGCAGATTTTGCTCTTGAGATCAGCCTTTAAGAGAAGAATCATCATGTTTGTAATATTCTACTAAATAGTATACCCTGAGCACAAAGTTACCTTTTGTAGCCTGTCTGGTAAAAGTAGGGGTGGGCACGGTTCGGTACGGTACGGTATTGGGCTCATACCGCTACCGATACCGGAAATTAAAACCGGTATGGTTCGGTATGGGATTATGGTTTGCCAAAGTTGGTACCGTACCATACCGTACCGAACGGTATCGGTATGGTATGGTACCATTTCGGTATTCAAAATGACAAAACTTAGAAATGAACCAATTGAATATTCAACATATTCATTCACCAAAGATTCAACAAATTCAACATCCAAATCATAATCAACCAAATCAATATACATCAACAAACCAAAATAAATGATAATTATGCCTTATGGCTTACAAAATTACAAACACAATCCAAACATAAATGACAAAAACAGAAAGTTATGCAATCTAAGCTTAATTTGCAGCCCACAATTTGGATTCAAGTATCCCAATCATTTGCAATTTCTGCAAATTACCCAAACAAACAATTATTAGCAGCGCAGGTTTCACCTTCTATAGTTCAGACACACTTATTGTTTACAAACATACACGTGAGCAATCAAATTTGAACAAACTGATGCAACAAAACACATATACTGGAACTGTATCACACTTCTCAGTTATTAAAACATTTGAGCAATTGCTTTCTGCAAAGTTCAAGTTTACAAGCATGCATTGCTTTATGATCACATGCTTTATCGTCCAAAAATTGTAATCAACAGGACACTTACGAAATATTTTGTACTGTAATAATAACATCCTCAATGCCTCATATTGGCTATCAAGATATAATTCTACAACCAAATATGAGACATGCCAGAAATAATAATCTTGAAAGTCTACAAGGCTTATAGCACCAAAATGAGCTGCAAGAACATCAACATATATAGAACTGCAACCGCAACAACTACTTTTCTGATCATAAATGGGAAAAGTCTAAGTTGAGAGATAACATTATTGTTTTCTGAGAGTTCATATGCAAATGAATTCTTAGAAAATAGAATGAAGAATCACCCTCGTATTCTAGGTCTCAAATTGTTCATTCATGAACCTGAAGACATATTACTAACAGAAAACAAAATATTTGGTACCCCAGAATCAAATAACAAACCAACAAATGCAAGCAGACAAATTGTAAGAGAGACAACAGGAAACATCATAGAATCACATTCACAAGTAAGCAGTCAAACAACACACACTGAAAATACAATCGATGAAGCTAAATGCAATATCATATTTATACAAACACCAATGACCAATAGTTTTTAATTAGTGACATTTTTTAGAAAATTGAAAAATTAAATACCGAAATATCAGATTAGCAATTAGTTTTTAATTAGTGACATTTTTTTACGAGAGCTAATCAGCAATTTTAGCAATTCTAGCAACATTTCAATTCAGCAATTCTAGCAACATTTGCAAATAATCAATTCAGCAATTCTTTCCAAAATAAATGCAAATATTGTCCTAATTCATCAATTCAGCAACATTTCAATTCAAATCAAAAGCTTATTATCAAAAGTTTCAATTCTAGACAGAGAATTTGTTGAACATAAACTTACCATTTGAGTTTGAGTCTTCGATTTGGGCTTCCAGTTCCGGGCAGAGAGAGTGATCGAGAGGAGCAGGCTTCGTCGATTTGGGCTTCCAGCAGATTGAGAGATCGATAGGTCGTCAATTTGGGGCTTCAAAGACAGAGAGAGAAAGATCGAGAGACTGAGACAGAGAGAGATAGATTGAGAGACTGAGACAGAGAGAGAGAGAGAGAGAGAGATTGGAGTTGAGAGAGAGAGAGAGAGATTGAATCGAGAGTGAGACATAGATCGAGAGATCGATCAAATTCGAGAGATTGAGTGACTGAGACAGAGATCGTGAAAGTGAGAGAGTGACAAAGAGACAGAGACCCAAGGGTTTGGTTTGGCCTGGTTCGAATCGATTGAGGGTGGGTGACTGAGAAAGATCGAGAGTTTGAGAGAAAGAGGGAGCTGGCTGGGAGTGGGAGGAGAGTTTGAGAGTTTGGGTCTGTTGGGTGAGTGAGAGATCGAGTTGACGACAGAGTGAAAAAAACTCACGTATTTTTTGTTTAGGGTTACTATTCGGTACGGTACGGTGGCATTCGGTGGCTGATATATGGTACCGCACCCGTGTCATACAAGATTGGTACGGTACGGTATGATACCATATTAATTCGGTAGGTATACGGTACGGTATTAAACGGTATGGTATGACACGGTATCGGTACGGTTTCGGTATATACGGTATAGATGCCCAGCCCTAGGTAAAAGACCCGTTCTTACTTATAAATTCCTGTTTTTCTTTCGATCCTTGGGAAACTGAGGAGGAGGGCATCAATAATTTCTTTCCCCAGAGGAGGGAACTTAGTTTATATATTGACTCTTGTCCGTAGTGAAATGCACTAGAAATCAAGTTTTCCACAATCATAACTTGTAAATTTAATAATTTTAGGGTAAAGGAACCTGTAAAATAAGGCATCCCTCAAGAACTTCATTCCCCATCCAGACCTTGCTTGCCGCACCCATCCTGATAAATATGACCCTGCGATCAACAAAGCGATGCGCCACCTTCTTTCTTCCACGTATTTTCCAATTGCAACCGCCATCTCTTTTGGCACTAGTCGTCCATTTTGTATAAAGGACTTCCCTATGTGTCTGCCTAAAACCACTGCATCTTCTAATGCTGAGCAACCTCCTTGTCCTAAATCAAGTGTCATGGGGTGCATGGCATCGCCAGCCACCGTGATGTTTTGCTTGCTTAAGATCCCAAATACTACATGCCATGGATAACTGAACATTAGTGGAGCCCATGTCAATGTCGAAAGATCTGAGTGCTGCACAACGTCTAGGTATATAGGAGGAAGGTCCTTGGCATAATTCTCAATCACTTCTCTTTTTATAACTTCGGGTTCATCTGCCATATCTGCCCCTACAATGATAGAAAATGTAGCATACAATTTACAAAACTTTATGCGCATAATGCAACAAGTAAAACAAAGGGCAGATTTTTTTAGACAAAATTAATTAGTTGTCACTAAGTAAAACAAAGGGCATGGTCTGATGTTTTGAACCTTTAGCTGGAGAGGTGTAAGTAAAAAACCAATAGATCTCTTTGTCAGTGAGGGGAACAAAACCAGCCCCTCTTCCTTGTCCTATATATGATTGCGCGTTGTTGTCCAGTCCATGGCCATGAGGAAACACAGCCAAGCCACGAACCGCTGATCGACCTGAATAGACTGGTTCGGCAAGTCCTAACCAGCGTGCCACCACTGAGTGCATCCCATCACAGCCTATCAGAACCTATAGCCGATAACAATCCAATTAGAAGAAGAAAAAAAAAAAAAAAAGAATAGAGAAGTTAAAGTCCATTCCATCAAAATGGAAATACTTATAAACAAGGCATTTTGGTTTATGTTTACCTTTGCTTTGATGACAGTCCCATCTGCCATGTGAATAATGGAAATGGATGAACCTTCATGTTCTTGGGTCTCAATAGCATTGAGCTTGGAAGAGAAACGGATTGAATTAATCGGCAATTGATCTGCCAAAGCATTGAGTAAGGCTTTCCGGTGTACTGATCTTGGTCCAACTAGATTGAAACCAATTATGGATCTGCATTCCTAATATTCCACCAGGTGTACAAAGTGAACAAAAAAACAAGACCTACCCATTGGAGGCGACGAAAGAAACGCCTTGGATGTCTCCAGTATCCAGGTTGGTTACATATCCCCTGATGATATAAGCACCAAATATAAATACATCAAAAAGTTGAATCTCTATCTTTATCTATACTATATATGCAGACGATAGTATTAAACAATATAGGAACAATATCACATCATACAATGGAAAGAAGTACAAAATGTAAAACTTGTAGTCAACATATAGGAAACCAAACCATTTAGAATTAGGACCATGAAAAATAAATTAGAAAAATTCCTTTGCGTCACGAAATTCCCGTAAACAGAGTGTGAACTTCATATTATACCAAAATTCTGTCAATAAACACATAAGAATGATGGCACATACCAATGCATGTATATGTGGGAGCAATTTTTCTAAGAAAAAAGGTTACGGGGGAAATAAAAAATTAGCTACAAATTTAGAGGATTTCAACAGTTTACCTATTAATTATACAATATATATATATATATGGGGGCGGATCCGTGGCACCATATTTTTGACACAAGTTTTGACACAATTTTTGGGCCATTAGATTACTCCACTTTTAATGGTTGAGATTAAATCTGGGAAATAGTTTTAATGTTTTAAATAAACAATCATTAATTTTATTTTCTCTCTCATAAAAATAAAATAAAATTATTTTCTCTCTCCTCCCTTTTTTCTTGGAAACGTAATCTCTCTTCTTGGTAATTTAATCTCTCTCTCTCTCTCTCTCTCTCTAGCATATTAGTTCCTAGAAAGTTTTGAGAACATGATAATTAAGCATATCCGCTCGCCTGATCAATCCTGGACAATGGGAGGTTGTGCTTGGTAGACAGTTGCTTAAGAGATTTTGGTATCGACTGTTGGAGGTTTTCAATTATATGTTGTAATTGTTTGAGGCTATTCTAGTGAATTACTGTAGCATATTGAAATTGTCTGATATGAGATGCTCCGCTCCAATTATTGTTTGGCTGGGAAAAACAGATTCTTGAAAGATTTGGAAGAAGCTCAGAGAGTAGCTCGGACTATCCCTCCCAATATTATAAAATCCATGCATAACTATATATATATATATATATATATATATATATATATATATATATTGTTCATAAGACTAAGGGCTATATTTGACATTTTATACTGTTCTTAATTGTCTAGATAATTAGATAGAAAAAAAAAACACAGAAAAAAAAGTTTATCAATGAGAGAGAAAGATCGAAGGCCAAAAGAATTACTTTTTGGTTGGGGCATAAAGGTGAGCGAGGTTTTGAGAAATGCCCAAGGCATCAAGGGCAACCCAAGCGTTGGGGAAAAGTACTAAAGCTGCGCCCGTGGCTCTGAGGCCTTCCTATCTCTCCAACACCAACGCTTCAACTCCAGCTCTCTTCAGCGCCACTGCAGTCGCCAACCCTGCAATCCCTGCCCCAACTATAACCACATCCTCCATTTCTCTCTCTGTTTCTCTCTCTGTCTGGGAGAAGCAGAAGCAGAAGCACTCAGCTTTATAAGAAATGGAGTGCTCAACTTTGGTGGGCGCCTCGCAATGGTTGAATGAAGATGCCAAATAAAATAGTATGACGTTGGCAGAGGCAAATTTGATATTCTCCACTACTAGCCCCACGCATGTGCCAACCCAATTGGTTTTATTTATTATTTTTTATTTATTTTTAGACTTAAGAAATAGGTAGGACCTCTTATCTGATTTTGTTTTTAATTTTAATTTTTTTAATATGAAAAAAAATGTGAATTTACCATATTATTCTCATTTAATTAATAATTTCAATTCCTAATGTTTGAATTAACAAGGGTATTTGCCCTGGTATTTTGAATGTTTCACCGTTCTCTACATTTTGCGCTATATATATAGATGAATTTTATAATTTAGATTGGAATCAACCGCCGAAAAACTATTTTTTATTCAAATGAGAGCCATTGGATCCCAATGGAAATTGCAGCAACGGCTGATGCGAGAATGGGGCCCACTGGCATAAAAAAACAAGCGAGCAATAAAAACAAAAAACAAAATTGAAAGCAGATTACAGATTAGAAGAACGTTCAAGGCAATTCGACCAGTCGTGGAGTAGATTCGTCGCTTGTGATGCCGCGAAAGCTCTTGGAGCAGAGCAGGTGCGCCGGGAGGAAGGTTAGATATCTCTCTTTCTTCTTATGCTGCCATCGAAATCGGTGTGAAAAAATCCTATCCTCTGTCTAGAAGAAGAGACTGGGTCTTACAAAATACGCCCCAAAATTTCTGTAATTTTTTATTTATAAAAAATCCTTTCGTATCCTTGGCCATATCGTAGGCGTATGGACGGTGTATAATCGGATACTAGTATCCGTGTTACATAGGCCATATTGTTCCGTACATATTGGAACATCCCTTTCGTATTTTATATTGGATTATGATGGATTATGGATATTTCTGGTTTATGAATTTTGTCTTGTTTTTTGTTGCATCAGTTGCTGAACAAAATAAAGTGAACCAACCTTCCTTTAGCTTTACAATTTAGGAGATTAAATTAAATTTCAGGACTGGTGTTACAACAGAAGTCTCATGTTCATACTCACATGGTATCTTAGTTGTGTGTGTCAGTTTAGACCATCGCTTGGACTAAAATTTAGCCACCATTTATAGTTTTTTAAGGAGGCTTTTTATCGCAAAGGGTTCCTAAGTTTAACGAAATTATCACCTTTCGTCCTTAATGTTTTCTTGTGAAATTAATGGTGTTTAAGGTTACTCTCTATACGCCAGTGGGTATTTACCTCAGTAGTTGAGGTCTTTGTTTGCAAACCTCATGGCATCAATTCAAATCCCCTTGTGGGTGCCCCCTCTCCTTAAAATAGAATTCCCCCTCCCCTTAGAATAGATTATCGATCAAATCAAAAAAAAAAAAAAAGTTACTTTCTATACATCAAATTGGTCTCTACTATTAGCTTTCGTCAAATTTTCTATTAGAACGCTCATATGACACATATGTGGAGCTCACATATCCAATTATATAAAGCCAAGTGGATTTAAATTAAAGATATCATAAAAGTTAAAATCCATATAAAATTGGCTAAAAATTTAAGAAAAAGGAGATTAAAACTTCAATAAATAAAAAAATTGAAGTCATCCTTCCCCCTTTGTATCCCCCTCTTCTCTCTCTCTCTCTCCCCGCTGCCCTCTTTCTCTATGTTCTCTCTCTAGAGCCGCAACATGACCCACTCACTCTCTCTCTCTCTCTCTCCAAGAAAGAATCACCTAAAGAAGAGCAAATACAAAATTGGTCACAGGCATTGAGTTGAGTGAAAGTAGAAGGAAGGGCTCTTATACTGCCAATGGTTTCCTTAAAAAAACACAAAAAACTTCAATTTAAAAAAATTGGGTATGGGATTTGGGATTTGGGGATTGTGTGGGCTCTATAGATGGTATCTCTATAGATGTGTGGGCTCCTTTATCTAGTTTTTAATTTTTATGGTATCTTTTATTCAAAATTCACTTGGCTTTATATAATTGGATGTATGAGCTTTATATATGTGTCATGTCAGCACTTTAACAGAAAATTTGATGGAAACTAACGATAGGGACCAATTTGATGTATAGAGAGTAACCTTAAGGACCATTAATGTCACAAAAAAATAAGGACGAAATGTGATAATTTCGCTAACCTTAAGGACCATTTGCGATAAAAAGCCTTTTAAGGAATAGTAATGGGCTATATTTTTACCATCTCCAGCAGTGCAAGGCTAAATCATAGCCCCCTTAATATTTTATTAGTTTTTAGTATATTCTTTAAATATATTGGATAATTTATTAAAGTACTATGTTAGACCATATTTAAAATATATTTTAGAAGAAAAAAATATTTTCGGATAGGATTTTAGAAAAGAAAAACATTTTTGGATAGGATAAGATTAATTTAAAAACAACAACAGTTCACCTAATAAACTAAAACATTAATTTAAAAACAACAATAATACATTAATTTAAAAACAACAACTGGCCCCCCAAGAAATAATAAAATAAGATATAGCCCACCCAAAAAGCAGGCCACATTTGACCTAGCATTTGACCCTTTTGACTTTGGCCCAATGACATGGCACATATAACCCATTTGTTGGAGATGAGTTTTGGATGTGAAATGGCTAAATGTGAGGGTATAGCCCACTATTAGAGATGGCATTTGACAAGTTATTCTATAGTGAGGGCTAAAATCCCAGATGAGGTAATATATTTTAACCGTTGGATCAAACTAATCAATTTGATCCAATGGTTAAGAAATAGGGCCTCATCTAAGGGCCTTAAGGCCCTCACTATAGAATTCTTAGGCCTTTGACTCCCTCAGTATAGCTCCTCGTTATAACTCCTCATTATAACCTCTCTATGTATTTCCCTCGTTAGAATTTGTTTGGGTTTGAATTTACAAAAAGCCCAATAAATAGGCTAATTGAATACGCTCAGACTATAATGAGTGGAAAGTTATAAGGGGTAAGTTATAAGGGGTTCACTTTATAGCCATCAGATCAATCCAAAGGCTAGGGAGAATTGAGATAAAGTTTTGCAATCGGGTAGGTGAGGAACCCAAACTTGAATTTAATATCCAGCATTGAAGTTGGTCCCAAAAAAAAAAAAGAGGCAAGTTCGAAGTTTGAACAAAAAAAATCAGTTCGAAGTTTGAACAGAAAAAACCCATCACTCTAAAACCCATAGCTCTGAGAAACCGCTAAGCTCTGAGAAAAGGTTGAAGGCAACGGTTAACGACGGTTGAAGGCAACGGTTAACGATGGTTGAAGGCAACAGTTGAACGCAACGCAACTCCGTTCTCTACCCCTGAAAAAGTATTTATTTTGAGTGGAAGGGGCAAAGGCGTGGATTCCAAAACGGTGAAGTGGAGAAGCGGTGGAAGGGGAAGGAGAGAAGCCGTATTCATTGGAAGTGATAGGTTCCATTTGTGGAGCAAAGCTGCACAAAGACCCCGCACAGACACCTTGCGATTGTTCAATAACCAGCATTTGGTGAGTAATTTATGGAATTTTAGTTTAGGGTTAGAGTAACGGTTTTCCCCAATTTGTACCATCAATGTTGTTGGATTTGGCATCTCTTCTTTGTGCTTCACTTGCATGTTAATTTTTGCTTGGATATATGTTAAAAAACGAATGAAAATCAAGTCAATAACATTCAATAACATGTCAATAATATGTCAATAATGATATGAATAAGATAATGGTGTTGAATTGGAGGAGGCCCTCAAAACCTTCCACATTTGAAGCAGTGCAGAGTGCAGATTATCTCTCTGCGCGCTAGAATATATATATTTTGAAATAAATATTACTTCCTTTGTTACTAGATTTGCCTATGAAAAATGAGAACAGATAATAATAAACTCATGAATAAAAGTGCAAAGCATTTGAAATAAAGGTTGATCCATGACCATAGTGGCTGACTGAAGAAAAAGCTAGAAAGAAAGAAGGATGTGGCAATGGCTTAGCAAGCAGATAGCAAAGCAGATGCTTTGCTTTGCTTCCTTCCACCATCTTTCTTATTTATTTATTTATTTTGTGTTGTGTATGAGATGACAATAATTGTCATGTGTGTGAAGTGCAGAACTTGCGTAGATTGCACTCACACTCACTCATGCATCAACCATTGATTGGAGTTTGTATCCATAAATAAAACACATGCTATTGGTTGTAATTCACAGAATCATTGCATTAACAGGTATTTGCACAAAATTTGTCATATTGGTTTGATGATGTTAAAGGCTGTGATCAGGAATCCCTATGCGCATGTACTTCATAAAATTTTTAATGTGCCTGGTTGACTAGTTGTGTAAATACCAATATGATTGTGCAAATACGTGGTAGTATATGTGTTCACGTTATTTCATCTTGTATTCTAGGAAATGGTATCCAACGTGCAGCTGGTATGGCCAAAGTTAGAGGCATATGCGTCAGGGTGAACAACTGCTCACATGCAAATGCATCCCTAGCTGCAATTCGAGCGAAGTTGAGTGCCGAACAATTAGAACAATTCAAGACATCATGCTTTGGCCATCTTCTGAATATAGATAAGATTCAGTTTAGCGGGCAGATTGTGCATGGGGTTGTGTTGCGTCGAGTTGCGGGGGCAGGGTGTGAAAGACTTGGATGGACTGAGTTTCTTAATAGGGTGCGACGTTGCTCAGCTCACTCGCCAGGATTTCTGTTTGATCAAGGGCTTCGTTTTGGGGAAGTGCCTGAAGTTTCTAGTGGAGAAAGTGCTGAAATTAGACTTCAGAAAAGATATTTTATAGACGAAGGAATTACATGTAATGCTTTAGAAGAAGCATTTATGAGGTGCACAGTGGAAGATGACATCTACAAGCTAGCTCTTGTTTACTTTGCTGAGTTAGTGGTTTTGGGAAGGGACGAGCATTTGAACATCAATGTAAATTACCTTACCCTTGTAGAGGACTTGGATGCCTTCAACAGGTATCCGTGGGGTTCGGTGTCCTTTGACAAAACCCAAGACAGTCTATTTTCTGCACCAACAAAGTATACGAAAAGCTTTGAAAATGAAGAGGGAAGAGAGAAGGGGAAAAGTAAGGTAACGGGAACAAGCCGGAGAAATGAGAAGGGCAAGAAGGATAAGCATGGTGAAGTGCAAAGGGGTGGGTGGAGTTTTAAAGGTTTCACGTATGCTTTCCAGGTACATGGTAATAATGTTCATGTAAGTTATGCTTTGTGAACTTTAAAACTTAAATAATGACTTTTGTCCTGTGAATTGTGTAGATTTGGGTATATGAATTAATTCCTAGAATGGTGGACCTGAATTACTGCAAGGTTGTTGATCCAACAGTTGTCCCGCGTATTTTGCGATGGAGAACGACTACGTCTATGCCCGAGATGAGGAAGTTGAACAATTATTTTTTCCAGAGCAAAGAGGTTTGGTTTGTAGCCCTTGAAACTGTTTATAAGATTCAATGAAATTATTAAGTAGAATGATTGAATATGAATATTGTCTGTATTCTGAAAAGTTCAGCCAGCTTGCGGGCGCTACGTCCGAGTGAAGAGGAAATGAGACAATCATATTGGAGTTGGCCAGAGGATCGCCCTGTTGTTGTCTCTGGAGAGTCAATTCCTTCTTCATGTGCTAATCTTGATGAGTTGAACAAGTTGGTAAGCTTGTTGAGGTCCGAGTTGTTTCAAGTAAAGCGGGAAAATGACGTCCTTGAGTTAAAGGTCATACGGATGGAAAAACTTTTGGACCACTGTTTAGGTCCTCAGCTTGAGCAGGAGGTAAGGAAGGACCTAGCTTTACCTGAAAGAGAGGACGAATCGTTGTGCCATCTCACATCTATTTAAGGGATCTGAGGAAGTGGATGACAGTGAATGGGATGAAGGGCCAAGTAACAGATATGAGGGAGAGGAAAAGGACGAGGAGGGGATTGAAAGGGGTGAAGTGCAAAGAAAACCAAGTGAGGTAGAGGAAGCGCAAAGGAAAAGAAGTGAGGGAGAGCAAGTGAAAATAAAAAGCAGCAAGGGAGAGGAAGCGCAAAGAAAGAGTAGTGAGGGAGAGGAAGTGAAAAGAAAAAGCAATGAGGGAGAGGAACTGCAAAGAAAGAGCAGTGAGGGAGAGGAAGTGAAAAGAAAAAACAGCGAGGGAGAGGAACTGCAAAGAAAAAGCAATGACGGAGGGGAACTGCAAAAGAAAAAGCAGTGATGGAGAGGAACTGCAAAGAAAAAGAAGGGAGGGCAAGGAAGTGAAAAGAAAAAGAAGTGAGGAAAAGGAAGTGCAAAGAAAGGAACGTGAGGAAGAGGATGATGAAGTTGTTTTGGTTTGTGATGACATTGGCGAGAGCACGGCGAGGACAACTGTTGAGTTTACTCTCGGGGATATTGATTTGGATCAACCTACAGCGTGCTATCTGAGTTGAACGTTTGGTTGAATGATAAAGTAAAGCTGTGGAACAAGGGGTCCAATTATGAAAGAGGAAGAGGATTATTCATATGTGGAAGATCATTGAAGCTAGTGAATTGGTGAAAAAAACTGTGCCAGAGACAACCCGACTTCGAATGTTAGACCCAATGAAGGCGATTCCGCATGATGATATGGTGAAATTGCTGAAACTTTGTTGGGAATGGCGCCATAACCCAAAGTAAGTCCCTTGTTTTTTGAGATAGAAGGCATTAGTGTATATATTTTTTAATTGTTGTGATCTAAAACTTTGTTATATTCACAGTTTAGTGATGCAATTTGGCCACGTGGAAGCTGAGATTGAATTCTTCGCTTCCCTCGTAAAAGGCTTGACGGTTGGCTGGAGGAGATGTAAGTTTAATTGATTATGCATTTGTTTTAATGTACATAGATTATGAGATTGACCAGAAAAACATGTGCAGCACATTGATTTGGGGTTGTATCTCATTCGGGAAGCGACAACAAGATTTGGAGGTTGTAGAAATATAGAACTGGAAAACAACCGATGTATCCATACTTTCTTTGTGGAGGTGTTTAACCCTTGATTGTTTTCTATTTCACAGAATCACATCCATACTTGCTTTGCGGATAATAAAAGAAAAAAAGAGCAGGTTGGGTGGAAAATTAGAAACAGTTTCCTGAACGTGGTAAATGGCAAGGTTCCGGCATGTGGGATGGATTGGCAGAACGCGTATAAGGTGTATGCCCCTTGTATGTTGACGAAGTATAAGCATTGGGTGGCTCTAATGATTGATCTGGTTAAGTGTGAAATCAAAGTGTACGATTCAATGGTTTCACTTATTCCAGATGAGATCTTAAAGGAAGAACTCGCCCCGCTTTCAATTACGATTCCAAATCTTCTCAACACCATCGACTTTTATGAAGAAGGTGTTTACGCAAACGACTTGCAGCAGAGATTGGTGGTGTCCATGGCCAATAGAACGTGTGGATGTTCCACAACAATTTAATGAGTGAGCACAACTTTTTATTTAATTTTATTACTTGAAATTGTCAATTACGTTAGAATGTCATTACTTGAATTGATCGAGTTCTTGTTTTGCTTCGAGAGGCTATTGTGGCATGTTCGTGTTGAAGTACATTGAGCTTTTGAGTGCTAAGATTCCGTTAGCTACTTGCACCTCACAGAACATGCCCTTTTTCCGGTTGAAGTTGGCTGCAGAGATATTACGGGGAGATGCTTACATGCCATGGTAGTGGTTGAAATTGGTTCAGGTACATGATGATTAAATTGGTTTTGGGAATCTCCAATTTGAAACTCATGTAAATACACAATACAGATCAACGGGTCCTTTTCGAATTCTACCTCAGCTCCTCAATTCTTCTTTGTCTTTCTCAATCTTAGTGTATTTTTGTACATAATTTTAGGTTTAAGTTATTGGACAATAACAATTAGAACCAAAATAGTGGCACATATTATAGCGGATGCATGCTTTCATTTTGATTAGTGTGATAGTACGCTACGTTTATTCTCATATTAGGCTAAATGTATATGGTAGCCTGGATACAGAGCATAGACAGAAAATTGAAGAATCTGAAATGGAGATGCAGAGGCTTTGTGAGAAGAAAAGTAAATGGATCTGTAAATCTATTGCACGTGGGCAATCTAAATGGATAGGCAGATGCGTTTTTGAAGTTAGGCACATGCCATTCCCATACATAGAATGTGCATCTGGAGTGTAAAGTTTTTTTGGATGTAATGAAACAAACATCTGTGTAATATTGCCCTAACTCCTTTACAACATTTACATAACCTTAACCAAACTGCATTGAATTGGGATTTGAAGACTGCATATGTGAATGGGGACTGATGGCTTTTTAAAGTGTAATTCAATGCAAAGTGATATGTCATGATTTATCCAAGCCACCATTCCAAATATCAGATCCCAATCTTTAAGCCGTTCACCATGCCTTCACTTAATTGCAATGGATTGCATCTTAATAAGGTAATTCTGTAAGCATCAAAATAGGCGGCTGTTGAGCAGATTCCTAACAACTAAAATGAGTTATTAAAAATAGAAACTTCAATTCTCGCAAGTGCACGAACCATTTATAGTATAGCTTATGAAATACGAGGTCGATCCCATCGGAGAATGGTAACTTGGTTGCAAGTTAAACTACTTAGAATGATGGAAAAACTGAAAACAAAGAAACAAACTAACTAACAATTGGCAAGGTCTAGGACAGAATCCTAGCACCACACACGCACTCGAATGGGGGGTTTTTGTTGTTTAAATGAAAACAAGAGAATGAAATGGAAGTGCTGGAAGTAAACAATGGCAGCAATGAACAAGTTGTGAAACAATGATTAAGAAGTGTTAGAGCCTTGGAATCTACCACTAGTCTTCCTATCCAAGTTATGAATGCATAGAAATTGACTCAAGCTTCATTAACAATAGATTATCGCATACAAGCCTATGGTATCTAGGTGCAGGATGCATGATTCTCCTAAGGCATGTAATTGTGCATGGTATCTACACAACACGTGATCTCTAATATGCAACCTAAGCATGGTATCTACTTAGAATAAAGCATATAAGAGTCATTAAGTTCCTTGAGAATATGATAATCACACAAGTCCTAGAACATGGTATCTGTCCCTAGTCAACCTATGGTTATTAACCCCTTGAATGATTCTTAGGCCATTCATGTGTTGCTTGTGAAAGGAGAGTAGAATTGGTGAATCTAAACCCCTTCCCAACCTGTGCTAGATGCATAAAATCCTAGTTAGCTACTCCAAGAAAACATACATCAAGCACATAATAAGCTGGAGATTAACAACTTGATAATGAAAGCAAGGAAATCAATTAACTATGAAATCATCCATAACATTGAATATTCATGACTAGGGCTTCATCCTAAGCCCTAACAAAATGGATTAGTTAAACATAATTATGAATACAGAAGATAAGAAATACATAGGTAGAATAAAGAGAATAGAAGAACTAGCTGGTGGCAGCAAGGTAGTTTCCAGGGGCAGCTCCCAGCTCTCCCTCCTTTGCAGCTAGCTCTCTCTCTCTCTTTGTGGTGAATCTGAATGTGTGTATGGAAGTAATGGATGAAGTGAATTGTGTCTGGGATGTGGAATGGAAGTGGTATTTATAGGGAGAAGGAAAGGGGAATTCTGAATTGAATATGACTAATGCATACAACACTTGTATTTAGATTATCAGAATTGGTTGCTGCACTAATAAATCCCACCAGCAGCCATAAGTCATCTTCATGTCAGCATGATCAAGCATCCATTCAGAAACCAATAGCTCATGCCTAGCTCACCATGACCAAGCATCCATCCAGAAACCAATAGCTCATGCCTAGCTCACCATGACCAAGCATCCATCAGCTCATCCTCATGTCAGCATGATGTGTATTTTGATGGGCTCACGGATTGGGTTTGGCTGAATCCAAATATGACTTTAAGATATCCATTTTGAAGTTCAGAATGTCTCTGATCCAACCACACAAGTATTGGCCCAATCCAAGCTCGGATGAAGAAGATAAGTCCGAAATGAACTTCTAACTCAATATCCAGTTTTTGCACGTTTTGCACCATTTTGCTTCAAAAGCAATCTCTTGCTGCCTTCAACCTATAGAACACACAAATATAGGTAAGTGACTTGAAATAAAGAGAAACTAAACAAAATTACTAAGTAACGAAGGCATGCAAATGTGTGAAATTATGAACTTATCAAATACCCCCAAACTTAGACTTTGCTAGTCCTCGAGCAAACAAAATAAAACTACAACTTAGAAAACAGAAAATAAGCAGCTAGCCTTCCAAACAATATCCTCAAAGAATCACCAAAGTATATGGTTCCAAAGAAACACAACAATCACAATCTAAGTTCCACACATGATTCAAGAGTGTGCAAAGCTTACAATGACATCCTTAAGTGTAGTGTGTGAATGCCAAATCAGAACAACACCTGCAACTCAAATAAGTACATGCGCACACACTTAAAGCACAATCAAGAATTTCGAGCCCCATAAGCTCATTATGAAATCAGCTCTCCACAGTAATACCACACATTACCAAGGATCAAAAGGACTTTACAAGGGTTGTAATGAGGCTTAGGGTAGTGGTTGAATGAAAGAGGAGACATGGAGATATAACAACATTTTGAGCACAACTAAAGCATAGGTAAAAGCATGAGAGATTACTGAACTTTGTAACAAGCAAGGAGCACATACATGAGCAGATTTTCAACATAATTTCAGCACCTTCAAATGTGTTATTTGGCCTAATTTTGTGGCTCTTTACCCTAGATCACCATGATCTTTCCTTATAACACCCTAGGGCCGTGACTACATTGGTCACACTTCATTACCTCTTTTAATTAGTTAACAATACCCCAAAACTTATTTCTTTTCAACACTTGGGTTACAGCACTAATGACTCACTTTTGCTCCAAAAACCTTGCAATCTTTATGACTCTCCTTTAAAGATAGCTTTAATTGCTCAAAGAATAGGTAAAGATAAGAAACAGAGATTTATTATGGTAGAAATGGTTTACACAAAGAAAGGCTTAACGTAGGCTCAAATGGATTGACTAGGGATGAATACATGTAGAGGGATGGTTAGAAAGGCTCAAACGATTTAAACATGGCCTAAATCACTTCCTAAGCATTGTATGGCAACAGAATGTCTCAAGAGATATTCAAATAAGTTCTAGAGCATGAAACCAAGATCATGAAATAAGCAGAATTGCATAACATCTCCAAGTAGCAAGAAATTGGACTAACTTGGCAAAGTGCTCAATAAGTGCAAGGATGGCATGCAAGACAAAGTTCACTCAGAATCACACATAGGCCTTAAACAATGACTATCAATTTCTGAAAAAACCATATTAGTATTAAATCCAAGTCTTATCATAGGTGTTTGGAAGGATAACGAAACAACACACAAAATCCTGCGTTATTAGACACTAGACACACTTAAAAATTTTAAAATTTGACAATAAAACAACATAACTGAATCCTTCCCCCCAAACTTAAATGAAACATTGTCCTCAATGTTTAGAGTATAAGAACAAGCAATGCCTCATAAATGAAAGGAAAGAAGATAAGGAAAAGACATAACCAAATGTTAGAGTTCAGAAAACAACTCCCCTTTGAAGCGATTAGGACGCAAGCAAGCTCCTTGCACGTTCTATCTTCTCCTCATCACCTTGGGTTGCCTCCCAAGAAGCGCTAAGTTTTATGTCTTCAGCCGGACGTCCAAACTTTGGTGAGCTTCAAGAGAGTGGTGGAGGCTCCTTGAGTGCTTGAGACTCAATATTGGCATCAAAGTTGGCATCAAAGTAAGGTTTCAACCGATGTCCGTTCACCTTGAAGGTGCTGCCATCCTTAATATTTTGAATCTCCACTGCGCCATGATCAAACACATTAGTAATAACAAAAGGGCCAATCCACCGAGAACGAAGCTTACCTGGGAAGAGCTTAAGGCGTGAATTGAATAAGAGAACCTTCTGCCCTTCCTCAAACGTCTTCCTAAGAATCTTCTTGTCATGATACTGCTTTGTTTTCTCCTTATAAAGCTTAGCGTTCTCATACGCCTCATGTCGCAACTCCTCCAACTCATTGAGTTGAAGCCTCCTCTTTTCACCAGCAGCTTTCATGTCAAAATTGAATGCCTTGATCGCCCAATAAGCCCTGTGCTCAAGCTCCACTGGTAAGTGACAAGGTTTACCAAAAACAAGTCTATATGGAGACATACCTATGGGGGTCTTATAAGCTGTCCTATAAGCCCACAATGCATCCTCCAAACGCATGTACCAATCCTTCCTTGTGGTGTTCACTGTCTTCTCAAGTATGTGCTTAATCTCCCTATTGCTTATCTCAACCTGCCCACTAGTTTGAGGATGGTATGGTGTTGCCACCTTATGCTTGATTCCATACTTCTTCAAGAGTGCTGCAAAAGCTTGGTTAACAAAATGGGAGCCACCATCACTAATGATTGCTCTTGGTGTGCCAAACCTTGTAAAAATATTTCCTCTAGAAAAACTGATCACAATCTTAGCATCATTAGTTCTAGTGGCAATGGCTTCCACCCATTTGGAAACATAATCGACAGCAACTAATATATATTCAAATCCATAAGAAGTAGGAAAAGGGCCCATGAAATCAATTCCCCAAACATCAAATATATCAATGACTAAGATATTAGTGAGAGGCATCTGATTTCTAGCATGCAAATTACCCATCCGTTGGCATCTATCACATGAAGCACAAAATGTATAAGCATCCTTAAAAAGGGTAGGCCAAAAGAAACCTGATTGTAGCACTTTGTTGGCAGTCTTCTTTGCTCCAAAATGGCCTCCGCATGCATGGGAGTGACAAAACTCTAGAATGCTCTTAAAATCACCTTCAGGCACACACCTTCGAATTACTTGGTCCGGACAATGCTTGAATAGGTATGGATCATCCCAAAAGTAGTATCTTGCTTGCTTCCTAAGCTTGTCACGTTGGAATGTAGATAACCCTGTAGGGAGTTCGTTAGTGCATAAGTAGTTAACAATATCAGCAAACCAAGGCAATGGATTAAGAGAATTCAAAGCACAAATAGAGAAGAGTTGCTCATCAGGGAAGCTTTCACGCAATGGCAGTGAATCCTCCTCTTCATTAGATACATGCACCAATCTACTCAAGTGATCAGCCACCACATTCTCACTTCCTTTCTTATCTTTTATCTCCAAGTCAAACTCTTGCAACAAGAGGATCCATCTTGCTTGCTTCGAATTACGGGGTTTCCTGCTTTTGGGTGCGGTGCGGTTGTGCGCGGGCGTGCCAGGCACGGTTTACCGTGCGTTGATGTTTCGATGAGTTTTGGATGGATGAATGGTGCGCCTGTTTGATCTGCCCTTCCTAGTCAAACGATTGTAGCCGAGAGAGGAACTGGTCTCTGCTTTTAGGTTCACGGCCTGAACTACAAGGCCGTCGAGTGATGGTGTTGGTGGTGGATTTTGGGCGGTGCTCCGCGCGCGCTGCTAGGGAGCGACGTCGTGTGATATATGGGGTGAGTGAACGAACAACAAGGATGGTGCTCCGGCGCCTTGAAAATCAAGGGTCGTATGATATATTGATGAATGGATTCTGCTTACAATCTAACACTACTCCTAGGAAAGCAAGTAAAGATATTGAAAGTGCATTATAGAAAAAATAAGTTGCTCCGTGGGAGGCTTGTTTTGGTGTTTGAACCCTTTGAATGTAGCTTGAGTCTTGTATTTATAGGAAGAGTCCCTGGATGAGTAATCGAGGCTGAATTTGCGCATAGTGGAGTCTGATTAGCGCAAGTGGGCAATCCAATCGACATTTGGGATCGTGAAGTATGGTGATGAGACCCCAGGAAATCCTGGTGAATCTCGGCCGCCTGCCCATCGTGGGTTTTGAACCTCTGGCCTTGGAGACGCATTTATTGCCTGGATAGCTGGTGAACCAACATCTCAGCTGTCAGAATCCTTGTGAGAATGTCCACGTCTAATCACTCTGATCTTCATCACCAAATCCTGACTTCAGTCACTTCCCACCTTCCCTCATGCATTAAATGCTACTTTGTGGCCAATGGGTTTTGCTGCATTAAACAGGCACTACTTCATTAAATGCAGCCTGGGACCCTCCTCTCACGTGATGATTTGCCTTTAAAGCCTTGGTCGCAATTTTGTTCGACCTCGGCCTCGGCCTAAGCTTGAGGCCGAGATGATTATGCCTTGGCATTTCCTCTTTTAATTTTAAAGAAAGCGAAATGCCTTGGCGAAACGCTGCGTTTCAGCCTTTGCGAACAAGTGCCAGGGCCGAGAGAAAGGGCTCCTTCGGCCAGCTTATGGCCGAGATTTATCAGGCACAAACATTGCCCCCACATCCCTGGATTCTTCGGCCTTGGCATGGGTAGGGGCCGAATGGATTCCAAGGGATGGACCCTTTGCATTCCTTTCTAAAGTGATTGACAAATGGGGCATTAAATGCGCAGGCCAGTCGGCGCATTCCGCGCATTTAATGCCTCAAGCACGTCGCGCGGGCCATTATTGCCCAGGGCGTCGCTTCGCTTTGTCAGAGGAAGCGACGGCCTCTGAGCTTTTGACACGTCGTTGCGCCTGCTCAGTGTGCCTCAGGAACGTTACGTCTCTCGAGAGAGACACGCCCTTTCGTTTCGAATTCCAGCTGCCAATATAAAAACCCAGGCTTCCTTGCTTTCTCTTTACGCTTTCAAAATCTTCAGACGCCCAAGCTTTGTCAAAGACTTATTTCCCCAAACTTCAAAAACCCATCAAACCTTCGCACCTCCAAGTTTACCAGAGAACCTCCTGTGAGCTCCCGATTTTCTAGAAACTAAAGACCTTATTCCCCCTTTCAAAACACTCACTTTAAACCTTCTCTAATGGCCTCCAATACCTCCACCTCTGCGGAAGTTAGGTCCCAAACCTTCCAAACTGAATTCCAGGCTATTTGCCGAGATATCCAGGGTTCGGTCCTTCCTGACATTATCGCGCGCCTGGACCGACGATGATGGCGTCCCCACTGACTCCCTGCGTTCTCGGCCCCTCCATTAATGGCGGAATGCCAGAGAGACTCGTTGCCTATCTGAAGAACAACCTGGTGGATCACTCGGCCTTTGACGGGGAGACTTCCAGGACTGGAACGTCCTCAGGCCGCAGCAACAGTGGCCAACTGCAACCCGGGACTGGGAGAAATGGCTGCCGAGGATGGAGCATTTCTTCGGTCAACAATGGAAGGATCAAGGCATCTACCACTTGATCAAGCTATTTGATCGGCCGCTCGTCATGGATCGGTCACTCTTGGCCGCGACCCCGTGCTTTCCTGTCGTCGGCCACCAACACCATGAATTTTCGGTTCGGCATGATGACGCCGACCGTTCTCAGACATGGCCGCCCTGTCGGCCTGCCTCTCCCTCGGCGTGGAAGTGAATGCCGCCCTCGTTGCTCCCGAGGCGAGAAGGGAGTTTCAAGGCCACGTGGCCTACTCTTGCGAGAGTCGCTGGAGCAAGGCGAAGAACATGCTCAACTACTCCAGCTTCTACAGCAACTTCGACGTAGAAGATAGTGATGAAGACGACGCCGTTGCCCCTCTCGGCGAGGTCGAACACGCTGCGTTCTTGCTATACCTGGTTGTGCAAGTTCGTGTTTTGCACCCAGGCAAACAAGGTCACCCTGGAGTTCGCCCACCTGGCCGATTACCTAGCGCATGGCGGTAGGTTGCGCTCGGCCCGTTCCTACTCGGCCATATATACCGCACGCTTCATGACATCGTCACCGATGGGATGAAGCCGAAGCACGGTGGTCCACTGTGGGCCTTCCAGCTCTGGCTGCAAGCCTACTTCCCAGAACTGAGGGGGTGGCCGCCCTCAAGACAACAAGCCGCTGGCCAACGCATTCGCTCGCGCCCCTGAAGAAGCATAACGCCACGACCTTCTGCTACAAATTCTTCTGCAGCCTGGCCGAGAGAACTGGTACGCAGTTCCAAGTCTGCCTTGCTCGGCCGTTCCCTCTGTTCTTGACCCACGACCTCTGCGTCGTTCCTGAATGCTCAGACAGAGAACGATCTGAAGGAGATCTGGGCTCCTTCTTGGTCACACGCGACCTCCACTGCGGCCTGTCCAAAGCTGGGGCCGAGGTGTATCTGCCGAACCTCGTGGCTCGGCAGTTTGGCCTACCCAGACGGCCCCACTCCTTCCTCTGTCGACGACCGGCTATCGTCCTGGAGGGCCGACGTCTCCCAGCAGCACGGCGTGGCTGCGATCACCTTCCAGCTTCAAAAGGGAATGACCTTCCTGAACTCTGACGCCCTGGTCACGCCGTAATGCGTATGATGAGGATGGAAGGGTCTGGTATGAAGAGTGCATCTCGGCCAGATTTCTTCGGCCTGTCCAAAAAGCCGTGAGGGCGCCCTTGACGAATGTAGATTGGGACCCTCTCACCCCCAAAGGCAGCAAAATGAAGAAGGTCTGAGCTGGGCCGCCTCGGCCAAGTGCCCGGCCGTGGTCGCCCCCAGGATACCGGCCCCTCCCTTGGCCAGATCAACGGCCGTGGCTTCTACCGCGGCCCCATCATTGACCGTGGCCTCAGCTCCCAGGGCGACGCCTGTGGTGGGGGTCGCAAGACGCTGGCGCATAGGACCGTGCCGGCCTCCCCAACCTCTCGACCATCCACTCGCTCCTGGTAGGCTTTGCTTCTTTTCCTTTTTATTATTTATTTTTCATTGGCCTCTCTAAACCACTTCTGTCTCTGGTCATCTCACTCTTGTCCCTTTCCTTTTGTATACGTAGCCTCGGGTCGCAAAAGGACCCGAGAGACGTCGGGTGCTGAGGTCGCACCGGCCCAGAGTGCCGCGGCCAGATGGCGGCCGTGCAACGGCCGAGGAAGAGGACCCTCTTTACCGCCTCGGAGGGCGGAAGGGAAGAGGAGGCTCCCTCTCCGACCTGAGTGAGGCCCCCCCTGCGATCGTAAGTACCACTCCCTGGCACCCCCTTTTTCATTACTTTTCTTATTTTTATGCACTCTGGTAATCTGGTTCCTTCCTCAGGACGTGGTAATAGTCGAGGAGGAGGCCACGGTCGAGGTACCGTCCATGACGGAAACGGCTGTTGCCCACATGGTGGTCGAAGAAGTGGGAGGGGCAGACGGTTGGGGAGGCGGCCGCCGCCGACGAAGGGGTCGAGGCGCAAGATGCCTAGATGGCGCCCGCAGAGGTGCCGCCCGCCGAGGAGGTTGCAGGGGGGGCGACCGAAGAGATCGCCGAGGAAGTTGCCGACGAGGCCGCTGAGGAAGCTGCCGAAGAGGCTGCCGACGAGGGCGGAGAGGAGGCCAATGAAGAGGCCGCTGAGGAAGTAACAGGCGAGGCCGCCGAAGAACCTGCCTGTGGACGTGCCAAGTGGGTCATTGACGCCCACCCCTCCGTCCTCCAAGCGGCATCTCCTTTCGCTTGGTAAGAATCCACTTTCAACATACTTGGCTTTATTGTCTTCTTTTGATCTGTTCCACACTTCTGACCGAACCGTTTGTCTTTAGCCTTCCCACGTCGCCGCCGCTGGCAATGGTTACCCGACCATGCCGCCTGTGCCGTCGTTCCAGGACTCGACGGTCGTGGCCGAGCCGCGGTGGTGACTGAAGCCGCGGTTGTGAGTGTGCCGAGTCTCCTGCGGACTACCTCAGCGGTGATGACCGACCTTTCGCTCCCCGTGAGTACCCGACCTCCTTTCGTTTATTCTTTTACATCTTAGTTAACTATATCTTACCCTCGCTCCCTCCTATGTTCAGGAAGCCACCTCCTCTAATGATCTCGAGGAGCTATACGCCAGCCTCCATGAGGAAGGGGGAAGCTCGGCCTCGGCTCCGTTGGACGAGGATTCCAAGACCGTTATTGAACGGCTCCTGGGAGTTTCTTCTCCTTGATGTTCGGCAAATGACCAACACCGGGGCGATCACGGAGTTTAGGTCCTGCCTGGATACGGCCATGGCACTCTGTCCGCTTGACTCGGCACAACTGGACGAACTGCAAGCTCGCTGACCGAAGGCGAAGAGATGCTCGGCCGGTATACCGAAGCCGTCATGCGGATGGCCGAGGGGAGCTCGTTCGAGCAAGATCTGGAAGGGATTAAAGAACAAGTTCATCCTGCAATGGCTCGATTGAAAGAAAACGACCTCGTCGTCCAACGAGAAAATGAAGAGCTTGCGCAGGTTGAAGCCCAGATTACCGAGCTCCAGGCTCGCCGAGACTCTTATCCTCCAACGCCGAGATGGCGAGGTCGCGGCCGGAGCGAGCTGAAATCCTCGGCCAAGCGAATCCTCAAAGCAGCTACTCAGACAAAGAAGGCCCTGGCCGAGCGGAAACTGACCGAGCGAGATGGCAAGCGGACATCAACGGTGGGGACATCGCTTGGAGGAGGATCACCTGCCTAATCTGGGGGATGTTCAGCGAAGGGGTCTAGGCGGGCGAAAAAGCGGCCTCCAACTTTCTTTTCTTTATATGAATTTTTCTTTTCTGGGATGTAACAAATAACCACAAACATACGCTATTTTATTTGTATATATAGTTTATTTCCTGTTCTACACAGATAAATATGTATAATAATTCGGCCGTGACTGGCCGTTCTCTTTCGTAAAGAATGCCTTTTCTTAACTAAGTGTAAGGCAAGGGCCTCCCTTTTTTTCTGAAAAACGAAACGTATGCTTTCCTTTTTTATATGACGGCCGCACCCTTTGTTCGGCCCGTCTGCCTACTTCCCCTTTTTTGCTTTTTCTTGACTTTTTTGTCGTAGGTTCTCGGTGCCATTTTCTTTTGAACTTGCGCCGAGTCGTAGGCGTCGAGTTCCAACTGTTTTGAACTCCTTGAACTCCTGAGCATCCTTCGTGGGCAATCCTCTTTCCTTTTACGGTGTTGTCTGATGCCTCGAAGAAACCGAACCATCAGCCTTAGTATCTTACTAGTGTTTTGGCTCCTGTCGAGACGTAAGTAGATGTGCCTACGGCCGAGTTTTCCGAAACGCGGTGTGCCCAAAAAACTTCAGGAGGTAAATCACACGTATTGCTAAGTTCCTTTGATAGGCGCGGCCTTGGGTAATCCTGGTGCCCCCAGCTCCCCCCTTCCATTAAACCGTCCTTCATGATAGGCCGGATGTCTTCAAACTGAAACCCTTGACACGGCCTGCCTTGCCGTGCCTTATTTCGCGGCCAATCCTGCGGGTCGTTTGAGCAACGGGCTCGGCCGTTATGACCGAGCCGGGTAGTTTCAGTGGAACGCGTAGTTTTGGCCGAGATAATCTCGGTCGGCTGGCCATCGAGGCATGGTCACCTGGTTCTGCCCTGATCTATACCATGGAGGGAACCTGGGCGCGTTTGTATTGTCGTCACGCTGGCCGAATCGTGTATTTGCAACGATAGTGCAACGGTCATGCCCTTTTGCTCGCATTGCTGTGGTAACGCTTTGGTCATACCTGCTTTGGCCGGACTATGCCTGATTGGCCAAAGTATGGGTTGGGCCGAATTGCTCGGCCGTAGACACCGTAGGACTCCCCCTCAAAGCCTTGGCTAGACCGTGGAGTGGGCTACATGCTCTCTTTGCCGATTGGTTTGGCCCGGGTTCGCCCTTATAGGCTGGGCCTGCCCCCAGCTGTTGGCCGGTCGTAGAGAGTGCTGGCCGTAACCTAATGCTTCAGCATGGTCAGACGCCGAGACCGCTGTTTTTGTCGCAAGGTTCGGCCCTTTCGTGCTCTCGGCCTCTTTGTCCCGCTCCAGGAGACAACGCGGGCGAGGCCGTCGGCATCTCCTCTTGGAAAAGTGTCCGCAACTCGGAGGAGAATCTGTCCATTGCGGCCGCGAAGGATGTTTCTATCCTGTAGGCCTGCTGGACATCAGCTTCTTCCATCACTGCTGGTCTACGCATGGACCTGGCCCTGCGGTCCGTCGTGATTGGAACGCTAGTTTCCATCATAAGTTTTGACAAAAGGTCCCACTGGGCGTGCCAAAAGTGTCTGCCGCAAATCTCACGGCCTGGAGTTCCGGGCCGAGGGGATATGCGTTAACACGGGGTTTCCCGCTTTTGGGTGCGGTGCGGTTGTGCGCGGGCGTGCCAGCACGGTTTACCGTGCGTTGATGTTTCGATGAGTTTTGGATGGATGAATGGTGCGCCTGTTTGATCTGTCTTCCTAGTCAAACGATTGTAGCCGAGAGAGGAACTGGTCTCTGCCCAGGTTCACGGCCCCTGAACTACAAGGCCGTCGAGTGATGGTGTTGGTGGTGGATTTTGGGCGGTGCTCCGCGCGCGCTGCTTAGGGAGCGATGGTCGTGTGATATATGGGGTGAGTGAACGAACAACAAGGATGGTGCTCCGGCGCCTTGAAAATCAAGGGTCGTATGATATATTGATGAATGGATTCTGCTTACAATCTAACACTACTCCTAGGAAAGCAAGTAAAGATATTGAAAGTGCATTACAGAAAAAATAAGTTGCTCCGTGGGAGGCTTGTTTTGGTGTTTGAACCCTTTGAATGTAGCTTGAGTCTTGTATTTATAGGAAGAGTCCCTGGATGAGTAATCGAGGCTGAATTTGCGCATAGTGGAGTCTGATTAGCGCAAGTGGGCAATCCAATCGACATTTGGGATCGTGAAGTATGGTGATGAGACCCTAGAAATCCTGGTGAATCTCGGCCGCCGCGCCCTATCGTGGGTTTTGAACCTCTGGCCGTGGAGACGCATTTATTGCCTAGATAGCTGGTGAACCAACATCTCAGCTGTCAGAATCCTTGTGAGAATGTCCACGTCTAATCACTCTGATCTTCATCACCAAATCCTGACTTCAGTCACTTCCCACCTTCCCTCATGCATTAAATGCTACTTTGTGGCCAATGGGTTTTGCTGCATTAAACAGGCACTACTTCATTAAATGCAGCCTGGGACCCTCCTCACGTGATGATTTGCCTTTAAAGCCTTGGCCGCAATTTTGTTCGACCTCGGCCTCGGCCTAAGCTTGAGGCCGAGATGATTTTGCCTTGGCATTTCCTCTTTTAATTTTAAAGAAAGCGAAATGCCCTGGCGAAACGCTGCGTTTCAGCCTCTGCGAACAAGTGCCAGGGCCGAGAGAAAGGGCTCCTTCGGCCAGCTTATGGCCGAGATTTATGAGGCAAAAACAGCATAAAAGTAATGAATATTGGTGCATCTATATGGCATGTCTATTGCGTTTATATTGCTTGTCTATTGCGTCTATATTGCTTGTCTATTGCGTGCATATCGTACATTTATTGCGTGTGTATTGATTGTTTATTGCTTACGAAGGAAATAAACAACAATACACAGGCAATAGACAAGCAATATACACGCAATAGACATGCAATATACATCAGTCCCCAGCTACAATGCTATAAAAACTCCCCATTGGTTCCGTACCGCCCCCTCGGGTTAGAATCTCTCTCTCCTTTATAATCGGTTAATAAATTCGTTGATTTTCTTTATTTTATTGGTCTTGGGCAGCTCAGTAGCATAAAAGTAATGTATATTGGTGCATCTATATGGCATGTCTATTGCGTGTATATTGCTTGTCTATTGCGCCTATATTGCTTGTCTATTGCATACATATCGTACATTTATTGCGTGTGTATTGATTGTTTATTGCTTACGAAGGAAATAAACAACAATACACAGGCAATAGACAAGCAATATACTCGCAATAGACATGCAATCTATACGCAATAGACATGCAATATACATCAGTCCCCAATTTCACCATCCATAAGGAAGTCGTATTGAATAGGAAATTCTACTTAACAATTGTTCTTCCTACTAATAAACAATCAATAAACCTTCAATAAACAGTCATATCGGACAATAACATGCGAAATACATGCAGGAAACAATCAATAAACCTTCAATAAACATTCAATATCAGACAAGAACATGCGAAATACATGCAGTAAACAATCAATAAACCTTCAATAAACATCCAATATCAGAGCAATAACATGCGATATACATGCAGTAAACAATCAATAAACCTTCAATAAACATCCAATATCCGAGCAATAACATGCGATATACATGCAGTAAACAATCAATAAACCTTCAGGATACGTAAATAAACAATCTATATACAGAGAATAATTATGCAATTGTAAAAAAATGTATTGTCTTATTATTGCATCGTATTCGCCCTATATTGTGATTTTATCGTCTTCGTATGACTTTATTTTTTTAAAGTCGGTCTTGGAAAGTTCTTGCTGGGTTTCAGACAAATAAATGCTTTTGTTTCAAACAATAATTTAAACTCAATGCCAATCCACCTGTTTCAAGAACAAAAATGACAAAATGGGTTTGAAAACTCATTGGTGGTGCGTGCAACATGTCTTTTTTGGAGAGCTTTTACAATCCTTGAAACTGTGCACTTAATTGGTCATTAAAAGAACAAATAATATGAAAATTGATAAAAGTAATAAAATTAATACCAAGTCCTCACTGGACTTCAGCATATGCAGCACCGTAGCATCATACGTGTCATCTTGCTGTTCTCTTTCAGCGGAGGTTACATCAACCCATTCAAATCCATTGCAACGGGTGCCTTCCTAATTGCAGGCATCATATAAGCAAAATAATTGTGTCAGAGTTAGACCAAGGTTTTTTTTTCATCCACATACATATTTGTTTGTGCCTAATAAATCACGGCCATGAGCTGGCCGAAGGAGCCCTTTTCTCGGCCCTGGCATTTGCTCGTAAAGCTGGAACGCAGCGTTTGAACAGGGTGTTTTGCCTTCTTAAAGACAAGGGAAAAATGCAAAGGCATGATCATCTCGGCCTCGAGTGCAGGCCGAGGCCGAGGCCGAACAAAATCACGGCCAGATGCATTAAATGCGAATCATCACGTGACAACAGGGTCCCATGCTTCATTTAATGAAGTAGTGCCTGTTTAATGCAGCAAACCCACTGGCCACAAATAAGCATTTAATGCATGAGGGAAAGTGGGAAGTGATTGAAGTCAGGATTTGGTGATGAGGATCAGAGTGATTAGACGTAGACATTCTCACAAGAATTCTGGCAGCTTGAGATATTAGGTCACCAGCTATCAGAGCAATAAATGCGTCTCCACGGCCAGAAACTCAGAACCCACGATCAGGGGCGCCGGCCGATTCACCAGGATTTAAGGGGTCACACCACCATACTTCACGATCCCAAATGTCGATTGAGACTACCCACTTGCTCTAATCAGGCTCCACCATGCGGATTTTCAGCTTCGAGTACTCCTCCGAGAACTCTTCCTATAAATACAAGGCTCGAGCTACATTCAAAGGGTTCAAACACCAAACCAAAGCCTCCCACGGAGCAACTTATTTTTCCTGTAATGCACTTTCAATATCTTTACTTGTTTTCCTAGGAGTAGTGTTAGACTGTAAGGAAATTTCATTCATCAATATATCATACGACCCTTGATTTTCAAGGCGCCGGAGCACCATCCTTGTTGTTCGTTCACTCACCCCATATATCATACGACCGTCGCTCCCTGAGCAACGCGTCGAAGTCCCGCCCTAAACCCACCACCAACACCATCACTCAACGGCCTTGTAGTTCAGGCCGTGAACCTAACAGCCGACTAGTTCCTCTCTCGGCTACAATCGTTTGATTAGAAGACGAGTTCAAACAGGCGCACCACTTAACCACTCCCATACATCTCCGCCCGCCGCGCAAATCTCACCCCGGGCCGAGGGGATGTGCATTGACACGCGGTTTCTTGCTTTTGGGTGCGGTGCGGTTGTGCGCGGGCGTGCCAGGGAGCGACGAGTTGGTTGATGGGGATAGAACGGTTAAGTGATGCGCCTGTTGAACTCGTCTTCTAATCAAACGATTGTAGCCGAGAGAGGAACTAGTCTCGGCTGTTAGGTTCACGACCTGAACTACAAGGCCGTTGAGTGATGGGGTTGGTGGTGGGTTTGGGGCGTTGCTCAGGGAGCGACGGTCGTATGATATATGGGGTGAGTGAACAAACAACAAGGATGGTGCTCCGGCGCCTTGAAAATCAAGGGTCGTGTGATATATTGATGAATGAAATTTCCTTACAATCTAACACTACTCCTAGGAAAGCAAGTAAAGATATTGAAAGTGCATTACAGGAAAAATAAGTTGCTCCGTGAGAGGCTTTGGTTTGGTGTTTGAACCCGTCTTCTGTCGCTCAGAGCCTTGTATTTATAGGAAGAGTTCTTGGAGGAGTACTCGAAGCTGAAAACCCGCATGGTGGAGCCTGATTAGAGTAAGTGGGTGTCTAATCGACATTTGGGATCGTGAAGCATGGTGGTGTGACCCCTTAAATCCTGGTGAATCTCGGCCGTCGCCCTATCGTGGGTTCTGAGCTTCCTGGCCGTGGAGACGCATTTATTGCTCTGAAAGCTAGTGACCTAATACCTCAAGCGGCTGCCAGAATTCTTGTGAGAATGTCTACGTCTAATCACTCTGATCCTCATCACCAAATCTTGACTTCAATCACTTCCCACCTTTCCTCATGCATTAAATGCTTATTTGTGGCCAGTGGGTTTGCTGCATTAAATAGGCACTACTTCATTAAATGAAGCATGGGACCCTGTTGGCACGTGATGATTCGCATTTAATGCCTCTGGCCGCAATTTCGTTCGGCCTCGGCCTCGGCCTGCACTCGAGGCCGAGATGATCATGCCTTAGCATTTTTCTTTTGTCTTCAGGAAGGCAAAGCACCCTGTTGAAACACCGCGTTCCAGCTTTACGAGCAAGTGCCAGGGCCGAGAAAGGGACTCCTTCGGCCAGCTCATGACCGTGATTTATTAGGCACAAACAATATCAATCATCTCGACGCACGGAGACCATGCTGGCACGCCCCGCACAACCGCACCGCACCCAAAAGCAGGAAACCGTGTGTCAACGCACATCCCTTCGGCCCGGAACTCCAGGCCGTGAGATTTGCGCGGAGACACTTTGGGCACGCCCGGTGGGATACTTGTCAAAAACTTATGGTAGAAACTAGGGCACAGGCAAAGCTCAAAAACAAAGCAGTTGAAATGACTTCTGAGACTCCTGAGTCCACTTCGCCAAACACTATCACCGAGACCGAACATACGGTCACGACTCGGCCAGCGTTCCAGGTCACGACGGATCGCACGGCCGAGTCCATGCAGGAACGGGCAGGAGTGGAGGAGCTGATGTCCAGCAGGCCTACAGGATAGAAACGTCCTTCATGGCCGCAATGGACAGGTTCTCTTCAGAACTGCGAACGCTTTTTCAGGAGAGGATGCCGGTAGCCTCGCCCGCGACACCTCCTAGAGCCGGACCGAGGAGCCAAGAGCGCGAGAGAATCGAGCCTTGCGGCGAAGCAGCAACCTCGGCGTCTCGGTCCACACCCAAGCATCAGGCTACGGCCAGCATTCTTTGCCACCGACAAACAGCTGGGGGCAATCCCAGCCCACATGGGCGAATCCTGGACACACCTATCCGGGCAAAAACAGCATGCGGCCCACTACACGCCTTAGCCAAAGCGTTAGGCGGGGGTAGCCCCGCGTTGTCTACAGTCAAGCATCTCGGCCCAACCCATACTTCGGCCGACCAGGCACGGTCCGACTAGAACGACGTGACTGGAGAGTCACCGCAACCATGCGATCAGAATGGCTCAACTGCTGCACTACTATTACAAATACACTATCCGGCCATTCCAACGGCAACGCAAACGCACCTAGATTCCCATGATGATGCAGATGAACGGAACCAGGTGACCATACCTCGATGGCCAGCGGACCGAGCTCATCTCCGCCAACCCACGGCGTTCCTCTGAAACCACCCGGCTCGGTCGAAATGACCGGGCCCCGTGCTCAAAAGACCCAGCAGGAAAGGCCGCGAAACGATGCGCGACAGGGCGAGCCTTTTCAAGGGTTTCAGATCGAAGACATCCGATCTATCTTGAAAGGCGTTTCAATAGGGGGAAAGCTGGGGGCACTAGGATGCACAAAACCGTGCCTATTAAGCGAGCCCATGATTTCGCGCAATTTATTTCCTAAAGTTTTTTGGGCACGCCGAGTTTCAAAAAACTCGGCCGTGGGCACATCTACTTATGTCTCGGCCAATGGCCATGACACTAATAAGCTATTAAAGTTGATGGTTCGATTTCTTCGAGATACCAAGCAACGCGGGAGAAAGAAGGAGGACTACTTGCGAATGATGCCCAGGAGTTAAGAGAGTTCAAAACAGTTGGAACTCGACACCTACAACTCGGCGTGAGTTCAAAAGGAAATGGCGCCGAGGAACTATGACGAAAAGGTCAAGTAGAAGAAAAGAGGAAGGTAGGTGGACAAGCTAAACGAAAGGCCCGGCCGTCATATAGAAAAGGAAAGAATACATTTCGTTTTTCAGAAGAAAGGCCCTTGCCTTACTGTTAGTTAAAAGGGGCATTACTTACAAAAACAGAACGGCCAGTCACGGCCGAAATAACATATACATATATCTGCTCCTGGTCGTAAACAAAGGAGAAAATATATGTGTAAATAAAATAAAATGTATGTGGTTATTTATTACATCCCAAAAGAAAAAAGGAAGAAATAGTTAAAACAATCGCTCATCGCCTGCCTAGACCCCTTCACTAAACATCCCCCAGAATTAGGGCAGGTGATCCTTCTCCAAGCGATGTCCCCGCCATCAATGTCCGCCTGCCACCTCGCTCGAATCAGCTTCCGCTCGGCCAGGGCCTTCTTCGTCTCGGTCGCGGTCTTGAGGATTCGCTTGGCCGAAGATTTCAGCTCGTTCCCGGTTGCGACCGCGCCGTCTCGGCGTGCCTAGAGTTCGGCAATCTAGGCCTCAACCTGCACAAGCTCTTCATTCTCTCGTTGGACAACGAGGTCATTCTCTTTCAATCGGGCCATTGCAGGTTGAACTTGTTCTTTGATCACCTCCAGATCCTGCTCAGCGAGCTCCCTTCGGCCATCCTCGTGACGGCTTCAGCATACCGACCGATGATTCCTCACATTCGGCTAGGTGGGCTTGCAGTTCATCCAGTTGAGCCGAATCGAGCAGACCGAGCGCCTTGGCCGTATCCAGGCAGGACCTGAACTCCATAATCGCTCCGGCAACGGTCATTTGTTGAACCCCGAGGAGAAGGAACTCTCAGATCCGTTCAACAACGGTCTTGGAATCCTCGTCCAGGGGAGCCGAGGCCGAGCTACCTCCTTCCTCATGAAGGCTGGCGTATAGTTCCTCAAGATCATCAGAGGGAGGTGGCCTCCTAGACATAAGAAAGAGTTTGGGTGAGAAACGATTAGCTAGGACATAAAGGAATAACAAAAAGGGGAGCTAAATACTCACGGTGAGCGAGAGGTCGGTCATAACCGCCGAAGTAGTCCGCATGAGACTCGGCACACTCACGATCGCGGTTCCAGTTACCGCCGGCTCGGACACGACCGTTGAGTCTTGGGACGATGGCGCGGGGGCACGATTGCAACAACAGTAGACAAAGGCAGCAACGGCTGGGGAGGCTGGAGGCAGAAAATCGGTCAAAATATATTGCAATTCTAAAGAGAAGACAATAAAGCTAAGTGTAGCAAAAGCGAGCTCTTACCGAGCGGATGGAAATGCCGCTTGGACGACGAGGAGCGGACGGCGACGGCTCAGCAGGGTACGGCGGTTTCTTCAGCGGCTTCCTTGATGGCCTCCTCGGCGCCCTCATCGCGAGTCTCCTCGGCGGCCTCCTCTCGACCTCAACAATCTCTTCGGCAATCTCCTCGGCTGCTCGCACTTCTGTGGATGCCTCTCGGCAGCAGCGTTGCCCCTCAGCCACCACCTCATCGCGGCCGCCTCCTCAGTCGCCATCTCGCCCGCGGCCTCCTCTTCGACTACCGTCTCGGTAGCGGCTATTCCTCGACCGGCATCTCGGCCGTTGCTTCCTCCTCGACCACCACTTCATCCTACGGAAAGAACCAAATTACCAAAGTGAATAAAGACGGTGGGGGTGACCTGGAGAATAGGGAGGAGAGGAAGATTCAAGAAATACTTACGATTGCAGGGGGGGCCTCACTCACAATCTCGGGAGGAGCTTCCTCCTCACCTCTGCCCTCCGAGAAAGTAAAAAGGGTCCTTTTCCTCGGCCGTTGAGGGTCGCCGTCTCGGCCACGGCACTCTGGGCTCCTCTTGCGACCCAAGGCTGCGTATACAAAGAAAATGAACAAAAGTGAGACGACCAGGGACAAAAGTGGTTTAGAGAGGCCGGTGAAGAATAAATGATAAATAGAGAAAATAGGCGAGGCTTACCAGCGACAGGCGGTTGGTCCAGCTGGGGAGGGAGGACGGCACGGTCCTCTGCGCCGCGTCTTCGCGCATCGCCCTGCGAGCGGGGGTTGCAGTTAAGGATGGGGCCGCAGTGGAAGTCACGGCCGTTGTTCCAGCCAGGGAAGGGCCGTCGCCCTTGGAACGGCCACGGCCGGGGTACTCGGTCGAGGAGGCCCGGCTGTGACCTTTTTCACCTTGCTGCCCTTGGGGGTGAGAGGGTCCCAGTCTGCATTCTGAGGGCCACTCTTGAGGCCTCTTGGACAGGCCGGATGAAATCTGGCCGAGATACACTCCTCGTACCAGACCCTTCCATCTTCGTCATACGCATTGCGACGCGACCAGGGCATCAAAGTCAGGAGGTCATCCCCTGTTGAAGCTGGAAGGTTATGCCAGCGACGCCGTGCCTGCCTCGAGAGACATCGGCCCTCCAGGACGAGAGCCGGTTGGTTGACAGAGGAGGAGGGAGTGGGGCCGTCCGGATCAGGCCGAACTGTCGCGCCACGAAGTGTGGCAGATAAACCTCGGCCCCGGCCTTGGACAAGCCGCAGTGAAGGTCGCGCGAAACCAGGAAGGAGCCCAGATCTCCTTCAGATCGTTCTCCGTCTCAACATCAGGAATGAGGAGAGGTCGTGAGTTAGGAACAGGGGAACGGCCGAGCAAGGCAGACTCTGAACTGTGTACCAGTCCTCTCAGCCAGGCCATAGAAAAATTTGTAACAGAGGGCCGAGGTGTTATGCTTCTTGGGGGCTCGGGCAAATGCATTGCCCAGCAGCTCGGCATCGTTGATATCGGCCACCGCCCTCAGCTCTGGGAAGTAGGCTTGCAGCCAGAACTGGAAAGCCCACAGCGGACCATCATGCTTCGGCTTCATTCCATCGGTGACGATGTCGTGAAGCGTGCGGTAGATGTGGCCGAGCAAAAATGGGCCAAGTGCTAACCTACCGCCCTGCGCTAGGTAATCGGCCAGGTGGGCGAACTCCAAGGTAACCTTGTTCGCCTGGGTGCAGAATACAAACTTGCACAACCAGGACAGCAAGAATGCAGCATGCTCAACTTCGCCAGGGGGGGCGATGACGTCGTCTTCGGCGCTATCCTCCACTCCGAAATTACTGGAGAAGCTGGAGTAGTTGAGCATATTCTTCGCCTTGTTCCCGGCAAGTCTCGTGAGAGCAGGCCACATGGTTATAAAGCTCCCTTCCACCTCGGGAGCAACGAGGGCGGCGTTTACTTCCACACCGAGAGGGGACAGGCCGAACAAGGCGGCCATGTCTAGAACGGTCGGCATCATCATGCCGAACCGAAAGTTCATAGTGTTGGTGGCCGACGACCAAAAGCACAAGGCCGCGGCCAAGAGCGACCGATCCATGACGAGCGGCCGATCGAACAACTTGATCAAGTGGTAGATGCCTTGATCTTTCCATTGCTGACCGAAGAAGTGTTCCATCCTCGGCAGCCATTTTTCCCAATCGGGAGTCACAGTGGGCCATTGTTGTTGCGACATGATAACGTTCCAATCCTGGAAGCCCCCCCCCCCGTCAAAGGCCGAGAGATCCACCAGATTGTTTTTCAAATGGGCCACAAGCCTCTCTGGCATTCCGCCATCAATGGAGGGGCCGAGAACGCAGGAATCAGGAGGGGCACCATCGTCATCAGCCCAGGGCGCGATGATGTTGGGGAGGACCGAACCCTGGATGTCTCGGCAAATAGCCTCGAATTCAGGATGGAAGGCCTGGGATCGAACTTCAACGGATGTGGAGGTCCTGGAGGCCATTAGAGCAGGTTTGAGACGAGTGTTTAGGGGGAAATGCGAAAAAGGTGATAAACGTGAAGAACACTGGAAGAAAGTCTTGAAAAAGGGAGAGGGTTTGTAGGTTCTAGAAAGTCGCAAGCTCAGGAAGGATTCTCTGGTAAACTTGGAGGTTCGAGAGTTTGGTGGGTTTGAAGGTTTGAGAGAAGGGTTTTTTGACAAAGCTTGGGCATCTGAGAATTCTGAAAGCGTAAGGAGAAAGCGAGGAAGTCTGGGTTTTTATATTGGTGCTAGAATTCGAAACAAAAGGGCGTGTCTCTCTCGAGAGACGTAACGTTCTGCCAGGACGCTGGGCAGGCGCAGTGACGTGTCACAAGCCCAGAGGCCGTCGTTTCCCCTGACAAAACGAAGCGACGCCCTGGGCAATGATGGCCTACACGACGTGCTTGAGGCATTAAATGCGCCGACTGGCCTGCGCATTTAATGCCCAGTTGTCAATCACTTCTGGAGGAATGCTAAAGGACCATCCCTTGGAATCCATTCGGCCCCTGCCCACGCCGAGGCCGAAGAATCCCGGGATGTGGGGGCAATGTTTGTGCCTAATAAATCACGGTCATGAGCCGGCCAAAGGAGCCCCTTTTTCTCGGCCCTGGTATTTGCTCGTAAAACTGGAACGCAGCGTTTGAACAGGGGTGTTTTGCCTTCCTAAAGACAAGGGAAAAATGCAAAGGCATGATCATCTCGGCCTCGAGTGCAAGCCGAGGCCGAGGCCGAACAAAATCACGGCCAGAGGCATTAAATGCGAATCATCACGTGATAACAGGGTCCCATGCTTCATTTAATGAAGTAGTGCCTGTTTAATGCAGCAAACCCACTGGCCACAAATAAGCATTTAATGCATGAGGGAAAGTGGGAAGTGATTGAAGTCAAGATTTGGTGATGAGGATCAGAGTGATTAGATGTAGACATTCTCACAAGAATTCTGGCAGCTTGAGATATTAGGTCACCAGCTATCAGAGCAATAAATGCGTCTCCACTGCCAGAAGCTCAGAACCCACGATCAGGGCGGCGGTCGAGATTCACCAGGATTTAAGGGGTCACACCACCATACTTCACGATCCCAAATGTCGATTAGACTACCCACTTGCTCTAATCAGGCTCCACCATGCGGATTTTCAGCTTCGAGTACTCCTCCGAGAACTCTTCCTATAAATACAAGGCTCGAGCTACATTCAAAGGGTTTAAACACCAAACCAAAGCCTCCCACGGAGCAACTTATTTTTCCTGTAATGCACTTTCAATATCTTTACTTGTTTTCCAAGGAGTAGTGTTAGACTGTAAGGAAATTTCATTCATCAATATATCATACGACCCTTGATTTTCAAGGCGCCGAGCACCATCCTTGTTGTTCGTTCACTCACCCCATATATCATACGACCGTCGCTCCCTGAGCAACGCGCCGGAGCACCGCCCTAAACCCACCACCAACACCATCACTCAACGGCCTTGTAGTTCAGGCCGTGAACCTAAAAGCGAGACTAGTTCCTCTCTCGGCTACAATCGTTTGATTAGAAGACAAGTTCAAACAGGCGCACCACTTAACCACTCCCATACATATCAATCATCTCGATGCACGGTGAGACGTGTTGGCACGCCCGCGTACAACCGCACCGCACCCAAAAGCAGGAAACCGCGTGTCAACTCACATCCCTTCGGCCCGAAACTCCAGGCCGTGAGATTTGCGCGGCAGACAATATTCTGGAAATGAAAACTTACATAGGAGGTTAGGCACTTCCAAAATGGCTTTCCTCGATTTTTATCTGATTTTGAAACCCAAAGCACCATTGCAGCTCCACAGGTACGGACACCTCTTTGTTTGAGCGGGAGATGAAGACGAAGACATGTTGAATCTTCTCACTTGTACCTCTTCTCACTCAGATCTTCTCACTGAAACCTCTTCGGACTCATACCTTCTCACTCAGATCTTCTCACTGAAACCTCTTCGGACTCAGCTCTCTCTCATCTCTGCCCAAATCGAATTATATCCTTCTTTTCTGTGTGTGGGTGGGTTGGTCATGATCTGGACACATGTACCGTCAGAAATTGTTGCACCGTTTACCCCAAAAACCAGTATAATATTTCACTACCAAAACCCAATCTGAAAATTGAGGGGAAACTGCTCTAAATTATATTTCATTAAGGCAACTAGTTGGATAAGCATCCATCACATTTTAATAACATTACTAGGGTTAGTTTGGTGTGGGAAAATGAAAAAGTATCTGATGGGACCTTCTGTGACTAGTCAGGAATCTGTCACATTTGATTCAATGACATAAAAATGGCGGGAAAATCCTAAAAATGGCTATGCAAATAGGTTATTAATTGACTTTTTGACTGTCCTGACTCTCTTTGCATTTCGATGACGTTTTCCTTCTCTTTCTGTTTAGTTTTAGGGTGTTGGGTTCAGTTTCTTTAAAAAAGGTCAAGTGAGAAAAACCTCAAGTGGAAACACATTTTCAAAACGGCACAACAAACAGAGCCTAAAACAGAACCAAAACCCCATACATTCTCATTTCTCCCCTCTTCCACTCCTCAAATCGTTCCATTCCAAAAACATTTCAATGAATTTGAAATATTTCACTACAGTTGGAGGAAAGAGAAAGAAGCATATCCATTTGGAGATGCCCCAAGCCTTCATCCCGGAGTTGGCTTGGTTTAAAGTGATGTTATACGTGGCAACCCAATCATCGGAAGATCTCTTCCGTATGGCATCTGTGTGCCCATTATTCCGGACGTTGGCAAACACTCCACAAGTGTGGAACACCATTTCAATGGCAAAGTACCCAAACCATCCTAGCTGGTACCATGCTAATCCTGCAGTCCAGCTTTTCTTGCAACAATAGAGGGCTTGCAAGAACCCTGAGTCGATATTTAGAGAAGTGTTCGAAGTGTTTTTCATGCAGGGTAACGTGGAAGCGTTGTATGAGATGCGCATTGCAGCCACGGCAGGCCATATGGAAGCGGCATATGTAGTTGGACTACTTGGCATGTCTGGAATTGGTCAGTCAAAAGAGGATGCATTAGAATTTTTGTGTTCTTTGAATCAACGTAACAACATTGATATGAAAGGAACCAGGGATGCTTTGAGACAAAGATTAAGTCGAGTTTTCTCTATTGCAAGACATATCGTATATATGTTTTATTATGGGAAGATTAAGTTCAATCACTACAGCGCTTGTAACAACAACGAATGGTGTTTTGTTATTGAAGGCTAGCCTCCTGAAGCAAAGATAAATCCTTCCTTCTGGACTTGTTGCAATTGATGAAAACGGCATCGTGAGAGTGTTTTTTGGTTCAAGATGATGCGTGTGTATGTTGTGCCAGGGAATCCATACCCTTATAATTAGTTGTAGTATGTTTTTATGGTTTTTATGCTTTCTGGACTTGCTTCTCTTGAGTTCTAGGTTGGCTGGCTACGTTGGCCAAATGTTGGGTTTTAATGTATTTTGTTGGTGTTTGTTCAGTCATAAACCGTTTTATATATAAATCTATGTATATATATTTGTATACTCGAATGCTTACTGACATCATAGACGGGTAATATGACATTTTACTGACACAGATATTTTGCCCAACTACAATCTTAATATTTGGTAAACGAAAAGGCGTGCATGGAGTGAGTTGTCTTTTCACCAGTGCTTGGGAAAGACATTTTCCCACTTATCATATCCTAAACTAATTTTTTTCTGATGTTGTACAATGGTTGGCATGTATTTTATTCATTTACTTTTTCAAAACATCCCTTAACCCTAATAAAAATTAGAATTTAAGAAATTGAAGAAGAGAGAAACTAATTGGCACTTGAAATGGTCTTTTCACAGCAAAATTACCAAAAAAAAAAATTAGGGTCAATAATATTAATAAATATAGAAGGTAAAAAGTAATATAATAATAATTTAGGGTAAATAACAATATAATAATAATTTAACGTCACTACGAAATGGGGAATTCAGTAAGAAAGATGAAGCCTCAATGAATTCGTAGCAATTTTCGGAAGTTTTTTTTTATCATTTTTGTGTTTTTAGTTATGAATTTTGTAAGGCAAAACAATAAAATAATAATTTAGGGTAAAAAGCAAGGATGTGGCCATGTTTACTGACGTACACTTGTGCAAGTGGTGAAAGGTATGCAATGAGATCGCGCCATGTGTCAACTTGCGATTATTTTGGCTTCTTTAGTGCAAAAAACTTGAACAAATTGTAATAAATAGTCGGAAAATCGTAAAAATGCCCCCGAAAATTACTCCGGCCTCCTTATGACGTTATAAAACTAGGGGAACCTATAAATCATCCGTTTCGCAATGAAAAAATCCAAATTGTTTTAGAGAACTCACTTTCCTCTTAACCCTAAGTATATATGTTTGTTCACTTTAACAAGTATATTTCCTTAATATTCGTTATATAATTTGTAAACAGACAAGAATTAGTTTCTTTCATATATAAGGATGTAAAATTATCTGTTTTTGTTTTGTTATAATAATGTACATATATAATAATTGCACATTGCTTTGAAGCCATCATTGCAACTGTGCCTAGAGCTTTGAACACGTCAGAGGTATTCAATAAGTCGTCCATATGCAACTGCGTCTAGAGTTATGAACACGTCACAGGTATTCATTAAGTAGTCCATCGGGAATCAGTACAAAATATCTATCATGTCCAATCACATAAAATAATGCCATACTTTTTTTGAAAAACCTCACACCAGTCAAGCAATTTTAAAATATTAGTGAATATTTGTCCTAGTCTATATGAGTGATTATATATTCACTCAGCATTTTTTCACAGTATATGTTAACTTTGAGGGATTCCACAAACATATAATATAAAGGAAGAAAACAATAGTAGGAGATGAACCAGTACAAAAAAACATATATAACTGGTACAAAATCATGCCATAACCTTGTCACAAACGCACTCACAAATGCTTTTCCATAAACCTTGCCCTAACATATAATAAATAAAGGCAACATTGCATATGATGCAACCATGTCCAAATCTGATACGTGATCACACAAAAATGGACATGGCAGCAACATATGACTGAAGTAGATGGCCACGTTGCATCACGTGTTCTCGTAATTAAAGACATCAAAATATTAAGGTTGAAATCTTCCATAGTAGTAAGCATCAAAATAGGTTTGAAGCAGAGTTTAATGAAAATTCCAATTCCACTGATTTGCCTATGCTCAAACACGATAACCAAAATGGTTACTTCCCTTGGTGAGTATATTTGTTAACGTCGGAAACGGTAATAGATGACCAATCAAACCCGGGTACGACGAGTTTTGCATAGGACCGGAAGTAGTTGAATCCAGCTTGCATCACACGCTTCTTTGACTCCACTGCATTAGATGAGTTCTTGTATTTTTGAATAGCTACACTCTGAAGTCGTTTGTGTCTATGCTTCATGCACTACAACTTCGCCCTATCCAGATTGGCCTGCCTTTTGTCATCTTCAATTTGGCCTTCAACAAATTCCAAACGTGCCCTTGCCCTTTGGATTTCATCACCAAGTTGAAGATGCCTCTCCTTCCAGAATCCAAGAACCCTTTCAAACTCAAAACTTCCAACAAAATGGTCATTCTGTCTAGGAATGTGATAGTGCTTGTCTGGTGGCTCACTTGCGTTTCGAAGGCGGTCTTTGTTTGGAGGGGTGTTTATTACGTTGACATCAAACTTGGTTAGTAAATCCATTCTATGGAGGGAGAGAGTTTCAGTCGATTCGAGAGAGATTCGGTGGAGGAGTCAGTTTTTTGTGGAGGGATAGTTTCTATGAAGGGGGTGATAGTAATACCAATAAAAGGTTCCCGCCAAAAAAATTTGGTTGACAATGTATAAATTAATTTTTGGTATGATACAATCTAAGTTTAATCCTAACTACTGTGGTTGGGTTCACTAACTAGATGTCACTTCCATTGAGTTTCTTTCAACCACTGGCAGTGGTGTAATGAGGTTGACATGCTTGAGATGCAAAACCTGACACAACTTGGTTAAAAATTGAAATAAAGTACATATGTTGACTACACGCAAGCTTTGGTATGTTGGTCTATAAAGCTATGTCCCCTTCCTCAAACGAAATTGCATATGAAATCCTTATCCTCTAAAAACAAATAGGATTATTCAAGCATGTCATCCTCTTCAGGCGCCAACAACACAGTCGAATATGAAAAATTGGAGTCGCAAGTTCCATTTCCACGTTGTACTCGCCGACCCCTTCCATTTTCAACATCATATGGGAGTGAGGGGGACTCCGATGATCCATTAGAGGCAAGACATGCAGTCAGTAGCAAGCTAGATTATAATTCCAGGTCTGATCAATTCATGGCACGAGAAATGTGTTGAAGACGAGGCCATTTTGGTTGATCTTAACATTAGAGTTAACATTAGAGTCATAAAAGGAAGCTGAAAGAAGAGGAGTTGGATACAGTAATGAATGATGAAATTAAAGGTTGTTTGATGAACCATATGCGATGCGAAGAGCACCACAGTGAACTAGAGATGGCATTCAACGAAGGATTCGAAAAATTCCGAGCATTTGCAGCAACTACTCATACAAGTTATAATTGGGACTATGTATCCCCTGATGGTGTGAGAGAGATACTAGACGATGGTGGTGACATGAGTGAGCATAAGCACGTCAAAGCTGCTCGGAAGAAGCCGACCAATACGACTGACTAATTGCGGCTACCGCTGTTCAGCGAGTTGGGGTGATCGTGGTATTGCTAACAGGGAGCAAATAACATGCTTTGCAATGTAAAAGTATCTGATGGGACCTTCTGCGAGGAGTCAGGAATTCGTCAATTTTGTATGAATGAATGAGATGGTTGGGATCCAAATTAAGCTATACAAATGGGTTATTCATTGACTTTTTTCTGATGTTATACAATGGTTGGAATGTAATTTTTTCTTTTTCTTTTTCAAAACATCCCTTAACCCCAATAAAGAAAAAAAATTAACAAATTGAAGAAGAGAAAAAAACTGATTAGCACCAGAAATGGTCTATTCACACTCAAAATAATAATTTCGAGTTAATATAATTAACAAATGCAGAGGTTAAAAAGTAATATAATAATAATTTAGGATAAATAATAATAAAATACTAATGTTGCGTAACCATGAAACAGGGAATTCAGGAAGGAAGATGAAGTGTCAATGAGTTCGTAGCAATTTTCGTAACATTTTTATAATTTTTGTGTATTTAGTTATGAATTTCATAAGAAAAAACGATAAAATAAGAATTTAGGGTAAAAAGCAAGGATGTGGCCATGTTTATTGACGTACACTTGTGCAAGTGGTGAAAGGTGATGCGCTGAGATGACGCCAGGTGTCATCTTGGGATTATTTTGGCCTTTTTTAGTGCAAAAAACTTAGCGCCAGGTGTCATCTTGGGATAATCTGGAAAAAATAACATTAGAACCAACATGTTCAACTAAGAACACAAATGTAATTCAAACCAGCAATTACAGAACTTCTCCCAATATCCTCTCCAAATGCTTACTCCTAATGCCATTAAGCCTAAGTTTAGGATCTTTTACCTACATTTCATAATTTCCCACCCCACCAAAAACAATCAACTAAATATATTGAATATTCATAAGGAAATGACGCATTATTGATGGCAGAAATGATGCATTATTGATGCCACAAATGACGAATTTCCCACCCTCACAAAAAACAAACCAAACCCAATAAAATCAATCCAGCAACAGTGAACTTACCTCTCAAACTCAAGCGGGAGCTCCGAAGTCAGTCAGCTTAAGAGAATGTGGTGGACATTAGAGAAGACTCTTTGGTAGTGGAGACTCCATCTCTACCACAATCGAGGAACAAATGCTGCTGCGGCGTCTAGCTATAGAAAGAGATATGCTACTTTGCTTTCATCTGGAATCTCGTGTGCTGAACGAAAAAGAGAAGGGGTTTTCACTTGAGCCATAGAATCAAAACAGAGCAATAGCTAGGTAAGAGCCATTAATCGTCATACCGAGGATGCCATAGATCGCAGGCATCCCAAGGAGCTTATGACAATGGAGCGACTATAGGGTTTGGGAGCTTTGGATCTTTCTAATTGTGGGTTTGCGTTACATTCAAAAACAGAGGATTGTGTTCTTGAATTTTTCAAAGAGAGGGAAATATCTTCAACTGAAGTTGGGTTTCCAACGGGTCAGATCTCAACTCGGTTCTACATGCACCCTCTTTTAAAAACTCACCGTTGGATGAAATCCAACGGCTCTTACATACCCCTCAAAAACACCCCTTATAACTTTCCCCTCACTATAGAAGCACTCGATTGAATAAAGCTTGATGCGAATTTGACCCAAAAAAAGAGAGAAGAAAAAGCTTGATGCGAATTGATTTAAATGAGAGAGGCCCAATGACTTGACTGGTCCGGTACGAGTTTGTAACCCAAGTGTTGGAGTTTATATAAAGAAACGTCAAAGACCCTACAAATTTCAAAGAACACAAATCCTTTCATGGATTTCTACACAACCCTTCTCATACAGGTGTTTTTCAACTTTGAATGAATGGGAAGAGAGGGCGACGAGAGGATGGCAATTTTTTGAAATTATCAATAATACCATTAAGACCGTTAAGATTATCAATGTACTCAAGCAATATTGACAATACCTATTGTGATAAGTAGAACTTAATTCTCTTCATCAAAACTTATCTATCCACGTTGGCAATTTTTGTATTTCCAAAAGCATAAAGAGCATGATTTAGAAACAAGAATGCAAACAAATTAATAAACCTCACAAAAGATTAACACAAAGTATGATACATATATTTGGCTCTACTTTTAGTTGTCACTTATCATTCGATACATTTTCTTTATTTATTGTATGCTAATAGAAGTATTGCTCAGTTGGTTGAGCTATTCCACTTTCACCCATGTGGACAGAGGTTCGCAACCCCTAAGCACCAAATGAAGATTTGTGTAAAACCCCCTCCTCCAATCACTTGTACTAAAATAAAAATAAAAAGCAAATAAACCTATTAACTCTAATCCCGACAAGAGTCGCATAGGCCTCATATCTACCAAGAAAGAGATACAAAATAGTAGTTGGAACAAATTAATACAGATAATCATTTCACTTTCATAGCCCTTGTGATATGCGGATTCGGCTCTTGAGATCAGCCTTTAGGAGAAGAATCATCATGTGTGTAATATTCTACTAAATAGTATACCCTGAGCACAAAGTTACCTTTTGTAGCCTGTCTGGTAAAAGACCCATTCTTACTTATAAATTCCTGTTTCTCTTTCGATCCTTGGGAAACTGGGGAGGAGGGCATCAATAATTTCTTTCCCCAGAGGAGGGAACTTAGTTTAAATTGATTCTTGTCCGCAGTGAAATGCACTAGAAATTAAGTTTTCCACAATCATAACTTGTAAATTTAACGATTTTTGGGAAAAGGAACCTGTAAAATATGGCATCCCTCAAGAACTTCATACCCCATCCAGACCCTGCCTGCTGCACCCATCCTGATAAATATGACCCTGCGATCAACAAAGCGACGCGCCACCTTCTTTCTTCCACATATTTTCCAATTGTAACCGCCATCTCTTTTGGCACCAGTCGTCCATTTTGTATAAAGGACTTCCCTATGTGTCTGCCTAAAACCACTGCATCTTCTAATGCTGAGCAACCTCCTTGTCCTAAATCAGGTGTCATGGGGTGCATGGCATCGCCAGCCACCGTGATGTTTTGCTTGCTTAAGTTCCCAAATACTACATGCCATGGATGCCTGAACATTAGTGGAGCCCATGTCAATGTCGAAGGATCTGAGTGCTGCACAACATCTAGGAATATAGGAGGAAGGTCCTTGGCATAATTCTCAATCACTTCTCTTTTTATAACTTCGGGTTCATCTGCCATATCTGCCCCTACAATGATAGAAAATGTAGCATACAATTTACAAAACTTATCATAAGAGAATCAAAATTGTTAGACAGAATTTTCTGCAGTCTGCTTAGTAGTGTTGACGTTTGGCTTTATTCGCATAGTGCAACAAGCGTGGTTCTTATAGAGCAGATTTTTTTAGGCAAAATTAATTAGTTGTCACTAAGTAAAACAAAGGGCATGGTCTGATGTTTTGAACCTTTCGCTGGAGAGGTGCAACTGAAAAACCAATAGATCTCTTTGTCAGTGAGGGGAACAAAACCAGCCCTTCTTCCTTGTCCTATATATTGTTGCATGTTGTTGTCCGATCCATGGCCTTGAGGAAACACAGCCAAGCCACGAACCGCGGATCGACCTGAATAGACCGGTTCGGCAAGTCCTAACCAGCGTGCCACCACTGAGTGCACCCCATCACAGCCTATCAGAACCTATAGCCGATAACAATCCAATTAGAAGAAGAAAAAAAAAGGAATAGAGAAGTTAAAGTCCATTCCATCAAAATGGAAATACTTCTAAACAGGGCATGTTGGTTTATGTTTACCTTTGCTTTGATGACAGTCCCATCTGCCATGTGAATAATGGAAATGGATGAACCTTCATGTTCTTGGGTCTCAATAGCAGTGAGCTTGGAAGAGAAACGGATTGAATTAATCGGCAATTGATCGGCCAAAGCATTGAGTAAGGCTTTCCGGTGTACTGATCTTGGTCCACCTTGATCACTGCTTAATTTCATGTAGAAGATTACTACATTAAAACCAATGATGGATCTGCATTCCTAATATACTCCACCAGGTGTACAAAGTGAACAAAAAACAAGACCTACCCATTGGAGGCGACGAAGAAACGCCTTGGATTTCTCCAGTATCCAGGTTGGTTACATATCCCCTGATGATATAAGCACCAAATATAAATACATCAAAAAGTTGAATCTCTATCTTTGTCTATACAATATATGCAGAATAATGTTAAAGTTGAAGACGATAGTTTTAAACAATATAGGAACAATATCACATCATACATTGGAAAGGAGTACAAAATGTAAAACTTGTAGTCAACGTATAGGAAACCAAACCATTTAGAATTAAGACAACGAAAAATAAATTAGAAAAATCCTTTGCGTCACGAAATTCCCGTAAACAGAGTTTGAACTTCATATTATACCAAAATTCTGTCAATAAACACATAAGAATTATGGCACATATGAATGCATGTATATGTGGGAGCAATTATTCTAAGAAAAATGTATACGTTGGTCTCCAGGCTTAAGGCAAGAAAGGAGATCAGGTCTTGATACTTATAATGAAGGTGCCTTTGACATTCTCACTATAGAATGGAACCCTACAAAGGAGGATAAGGGGGTTATGGTTACGGGAACCAAAGGTTAGGCCGACTACTTACTTTAGTATAGCTACACCTAAAAAGGTTTATTTCTACCCCCTTTTCTTCCCCTTTCTGTCAATATTGAGGCCTTTGACTTGGTTTATTTTATCAGAAAAGAAAGTAGGTTTTAGGGGTTCATTGATTAGTACACCTCCGGTGCTGGTAAGGTCCGTTGTCTGAGGGAAGTCACATTCGTCCCATCGCAAGCACCTACAATGTCATGATCACATTGGTTTACCCTTTTTTTTCTTTGGTAGGCACAAAAGAAAAGAGTTAATCGTCGACAAGCAGGCATGTGTGGCACTTGCGGAATCGAAAGAGCTGCTTGACATCCCTCTTCGGGAAAAGACAAGAAGCTAAAAAAACTGGTAATGAACCAATGGCACCGAAAAAAGGAAGAGCGAGATGGTGGTTTTTGTTGTTCCCGAGAAGCGAAGATCATTAAATTTAGAGGATTTCAACAGTTAACCTATTCATTATACAATATATTTAGTGTTCATAAGACTAAAGGCTATATTTGACATTTTATCACTGTTCTTAATTGTCTAGATAATTAGATAGAAAAAAAAAACACAGAAAAAAAAGTTTATCATTGACAATACAAAAACAAAAAACAGAACACAACGATGAGAGAGAAAGATCGAAGGGTAAAAGAATTACTTTTTGATTGGGGCATAAAGGGGAGCGAGGTTTTGAGAAATGCCCAAGGCATCAAGGGCAGCCCAAGCGTTGGGGAAAAGTGCTAAAGCTGCGCCCGTGGCTCTGAGGCCTTCCGATCTCTCCAACACCAACGCTTCAACTCCAGCTCTCTTCAGCGCCACTGCAGTCGCCAACCCTGCTATTCCTGCCCCAACTATAACCACATCCTCCATTTCTCTATCTGTTTCTCTATCTGTTTCTCTCTCCGTATGGGGGAGAAGCAGAAGCAGAAGCACTCAGGTTTGTAAGAAATGGAGTTTTCAAGTTGTTGGGTTAATAATATTATAGGCTGAACGAAGATGCCAAGAAAAGAGTAAGGCGTTGGCAGAGGCAAATTTAATATTCTCCTCCATTATGAATTTTATAATTTAGATTGGAATCAACCGCCCAAAAACTATTTTTCATTCAAATGAGAGCCATTGGGTCCCAGTGGAAATTGTAGCGACGGCGGATGCGAGAGTGGGGCCTACTGGGCTGTATGGCTGTATGTATCAGGGTCTGGTTGGGCTGCATAATGGTTAAATAACGCCATTGGGATGGCCCAAGTGATAAAAAAAACACAAGCGAGCGATAAAAACAAAAATTAAAGCAGATTGCGGAAGTGAAGAACGCAATTCGACTTGTCGTGGAGGGAGTCGTCGCTTGTGATGCTGCGAAAGCTCTTGGAGCAGAGCAGGTGCGCCGGGAGGAAGGTTAGATATCTCTCTTTCTTCTTATGCTGCCGTCGAAATCGGTGTGAAAAAAACCTAGCCTCTCTCGAGAAGAAGAGGCTGGGTCTTACAAAATTTCTAGGCTCTCCCGCTGAATTCACCCCAAAAATTCTATAATTTTCCATATGATGGATTATGGATATTTCTGGTTTATGAATTTGCCCCCTTTCTTGGGCTAAAATTTGTCTTGTTTTTTGTTTGTGCAGTTGCTGAACCAGATAAAGTATAAGAAATTTGGATTGAACATTGAGTTGAAAGAGGGAAGAGTATAGGGTATTTCAACCAGTGTTTAGAGGGTGTCTATAAGGCGCAACAATGTCGGTAACAGCAGGTGTTAGTGATACTGTGATTGCAGTCAGGGATAAGCTCAGAGGTAAAATTGGGCAAACAAAAGTTAAAAGGTATTGGCCTGGAAAAGCTCCCGAGTGGGCAGATGATGCCGACGAAGATGGGGATATTAGGATGTCCGCAGCTGCCTCATTGGAGAAAGCTTTCCCCACTCAGGAATATTCTGATGTTGTCAGAAAAGATGATCCCAGACTGCGCCGTTTGGCTGAGAGCAGGATAGATAATCGTGAGGATGTTCGAGCTGATCATAGGCGTATCCGGCAAGCTGAGATTGTTTCAACAATTGAAGAAGAAGCCAAGAGGCAGGAAGGGTTAGAAGCGGAGGAAGATGACGCAGATGCTTTGGAGGAAAGAAGAAGAAGGATCAAGGAGAAGTAGCGTCAAAGGGAGCAAGAAGAAGCTCCACTCCTGTCGGAAGACGAGGAAGAAGTAAAGGAAGAGTAGGAAGAGGAGTCTGAGTATGATACTGACTCAGAAGAAGAGCTTACTGGTATGGTTATGCTGAAGCCTGTCTTTGTGCCCAAGGCAGAGAGAGATACTATTGCTGAACGTGAGCGACTTGAGGCTGAAGAACGAGCCCTTGAGGAATCAAGGAAGAGGAATTTGGAGGAAAGGAAGAGAGAGACAAAGCAGATTGTGGTTGAGGAGATTCGGAAGGATGAAGAGATTCAGAAGGGTTTGGAACAGGAAGCAAATATTGCTGATATTGATACTGATGATGAAGTAAACGAGGCAGAGGAGTATGAAACTTGGAAGGCAAGAGAGATTGCCAGGATCAAGAGGGATAGGGAGGACCGGGAAGCAATGATAAAGGAGAAGGAAGAGATTGAAAGGGTTAGAAACATGACAGAGGAAGAGAGGAGGGAGTGGGAGAGGAAGCATCCGAAAGCTGCACCACGACCAAAGCAGAAGTGGAGATTTATGCAGAAATATTACCACAAGGGTGCTTTCTTCCAGTCAGAACCTGATGACTATGCTGCAACTGTTGGAACAGATGGAATTTACACACGTGATTTCTCTTCCCCAACTGGGGAAGATAAGATGGACAAAACCATATTGCCCAAGGTCATGCAGGTCAAACATTTTGGTCGTAGTGGAAGGACGAAATGGACGCATCTTGTCAATGAGGATACCACTGATTGGAACAATCCGTAAGTTCAATTTATTTCATGAATTAACTATTTTGTGTACCTATTTTAGTTTTGTGTTGAATTCATTAAACAGGACAAGCACTATTATATTTCTTGTTTTCTAAAGGGGAATTCAGAGTTTGTGTCCGTTTACCCACATTTTCTTTGAAGTAAATAAGGACTGAAGGGCTGATCTTACTGAATTTCTCAGCCAAACCATTAGATTTTATGGGTTGGAGATAGTAAGATATGAAGACATTCACGTAAAGCACTTGATGAGCATTAGTCTTGTAGAAAACTATGTGCGGTCCAATAACAGTATGGTGATTTCTTAGCATGTATGTCTATTAGCTTTAGTTAGATATAATCATTCAACGAATAGGTTATATTCATTGATAAATAAGTAAAGTTCGATGTATAAAACGCATTAGAGAATAATAAAAAATATTGGTTATGGTAACAAGTATTTCTAACCAAAACTGTCTTTTACTTTGATCTAGAAGCCCATGTAACTTCATTCACCCATACATGTTCAGAGGTTTGGTAATTGTATATGTTTCCAGAGTGAAGTTCAAAGTTTGATAAATGATGCCATCAACCTACCGAGGACCAGATAATTGAGAGTGTATTTTTCTGTAGTTAATGCAATTTATAGATGTATTTCACGTTTATTATTTTGGAGCCCTATAATCATCGCCTTTGAGTTTCTGTCACATGATCAGGAATCCTTAATATGTAAATGGAAAGACAGGAAAAAAGAAAAGAAAAAAAGAATAGCCATAGTTTGAGTCAAAATTTTAGGATAATAAGCTAAAAATTCTTTAACAATGTATAGAAAAACTGCATTGATATTGTTGTGGTCATAGGAATAATTTAAAGTTTTGGAACAAAGCATTGGTGGTTTAACTTTAACATGGGAATAGTTATTGTTCTTTTCTATATTGTTACTTTCATTTTTATATCTATATGTTTTAGATGGGTTCTGTATGTCAGTAAAAGTATTTTTCTTTGGTTGTGCCACTTGGATTTCTTAGTATGGAAAGTTAAGGTTCCACTGAGGGACTGAGGGGAGCTGTCTTATGGTATGAATAGATATTGAATTGGTGTGAATTTTGTTTGAGGGAGAACAAAAGTTGAGATGTGAATAGGCGAACATACCAGACAAATTCTGATGAATTTTTCGGTAGGTTTTTTTCCCCTTTTCGGTAAAGGAAGTGGCTTGGAATACCTTATAGGTATGTTGAGGAATATAACTGTATCATTAGTAATGGGATCCACTTTGGCCCTCGTTTGATCTTCAACTCCAAACTATGTACATCTGAATGTGTTTTATTTGATTACTAACAAAAACAGTCCCTAAATTTTTTGCCAAACACACATTTATTTTAGCGTTTTCTGTATTTCAGATGGACATACAATGATCCTCTTCGAGCGAAGTATAATGCTAAAATGGCAGGAATGAACGCGCCTATTGCAAAACCCAAAGGAAGCAAGAAATTGAAGGATTGGGAGTCTCGTTGATTTTTGACTACTCAGTCATGTGTAAGAAGCTAGGTTTTGTAATTTATCTGATGTTTTCATCAACAGAATACAAGTTTATGGGAGAATATTACTTTCTTAAATGTATTTTCGCAATGTAGGACTTGCTGCTCCGGGCACAGCCATGTAAGATTTCTGGTCCATTATGATACTTCAGTATGACTTGAGGTTAGAATTAAAATCATAGAATTCGATCTGTAACTTTAACTTGATCTCATGTGCCTGGACTATTTTTATGTTCTTGACCACCTAATTTTGTTCCTGGGTTGGTGAGTGAGCAAATACAGTGAGGTGGGGGGTTTTTTCTTTTGGGATTTTAGTGAACTGCAATATGGATATTGTCATATTCATAGATGCAACAATAGTTTGCTTAGGATTCAAACCTGAGGTATTTGCGGGATTGGGGCTTTGTTCAGTTTTGTTTTATGCTGATCTGTGTTTTCGGATTCTGGCTTAAACAGATTGCACTTTCTTTCTCCCAATAAGTGTACCAGTGCATTTTGTGGTGGCTAGTTTTACTTGCGTTTCGTTCATTTCATTTGGGGCTTTGTTCAGTTTTATTGTATGCTGATCTGTGTTTTCGAATTCTGGCTTAAACAGATTGCACTTTCTTGCTCCCAATAAGTGTACAAGTGCATTTTGTGGGGGCTAGTTTCATTTGCGTTTCGTTCTTTTCATTTAGGGGAAGTTAAAAGGGCAAGTCTTTAGGAGTATTTTGTCTGCTAGAGATATTTTGTTTATAGTAATGCGACGGATAGTTGGTATAGTTAGATACTAAAACATTACTTTTCTATGGTATCATCTTTTCATCAGATTCCTGATAAACAATAATAGAATTTTTTTATTTTTTTTTGTAATTGTTGATAAACAATAAAAAGATGCCCTGTATATATCCATTCATTTTAAGAACTTTGTAAAGGCGAGGCAACAGCCGTCTCCCCCCTCCCTTCTGCATAGGCAGAGCTGAATGGTCTGTGTCGAAAGTTTTCTTTAAACACTTAGTAGAAGATTTGTTAGGAGTTCCTAGAACTCGGTTTGTTTCAACAAGTTTATGTAGTTTTTGTGTTTCTGGTTGTTACCCCCAATTAAAAAAGAAAAAAGAAAAAAGCAAAGCTCTAGTATTTATTGTTAACAGCTGCCCAAAAGTTATTGTCGACCTTGCATTTGGTTGAAAGATTTTTGAAATATATGAAGTGCAAGTCATATTATAAAATAAAGTTTATCCGACCCATGAAGTTGGCAAAGAAAGAAGGGAAATACGCAGCTTTATCCTGGCTCACCCAATTTTTCACTAGTGCTTTTATTTTGAAACTCAATCACAAATGTCCCTTATAAAAACTCTCTATTGATAGTTTATTGCTCATCATTCACTTAGGTTTTTTTCTTCAGAGTCGTTGCTCTATGATATCCTCTCATCTCTCTAGGTTTAGAATTAATATTTTTAGCTTGTGTAGAGAATGTTATTTCAGTGGGATTATACAAGAACTTTTTGAGGAATATTATGCTTGAAGCTAGTTTACAAAATTTTGGGATTGTGCAAGAATATTTCTCAGTTTGTCTTGGGATTGTGCAACAAATTTTGGGTTTTTTGGTGAGGTCTGACTTGCAGCTCCTCTTCTCTTAGTTATCTCTTCCAACTCGCAGTTGATTCTTTTTGGGTTCTTTGGTGAGGTTTGCAATAAACAAGCAATACACATGCAATATACATCCAATAAACAAGCAATACATACGCAATAAACAAGCAATATACACGAAGGGAGAGAGCTTGTATTAGACTTATCTTGCTGAGCATGTTTATTGCAATAAACAAGCAATATACACGCAATAAATCTGAATTTCTAAGTTTTTTTTTTTATTGTCTTATTATTGTCATCGTATTAGCCCTGTATTGCTATTTTATTGTTGTCGTATCACTTTTTTTTTTCAAGTATGTCTTGGAAAGTTTTTGTTGGGTTTCAGGCAAATAAATGCTTATGTTTCAAACAAAAGTTTAAAGTCAATGTCAATCCACCCATTTCAAGAACAAATATTACAAATTGGGTTTGCAAATTTGTTGGTGGTGCTTGCGATGGCTAATGGTGTCGATGAGGAAGATGGGTCTTTGGACCTGGGAAAAGAAGAACGTAGAGAATTGGGAATTAGGGCTGGGAATCACAGAGAGAGAGAGAGAGGATATGCAAAACTGGGATTTCATTTCAGATAGAACATATCAGAGAAGAAAAGAAGAAACAAAAAAGGAAGCAATTGGGGGTGTCATCTCAGAGATAGCAGTGCATAGAAGAAGAAGAAGAAGAAAGCAAAATTTAGAGAGAGAGAGAGAGAGCAGTAGCAGAGACCAATTTCACATGACCAGAACAAGTGATAAAAATGATACTAGGCCAATAGGGAGCTTTTATAGAGGATATTTTTGAATGAGTTTTAAAAAGAGGGCATTGTTGAATAAAACATTGGAGCCAAGAACAAAGCCGTGTATTTCCCAAGAAGAAACATAACACATTTGAAATAAGGCATGTGATGGTTCTTCATTTATTTATTTAGTTTTACTTTCTGAAAGCTATTGGCACATTACATTACGTTGTGTAGAATCTGCAGATAAACCAGGCCTGTAATTCTCAGATTCAGACTCTCGTTTCTCTATCAATTTAACAAAGTTACGGACAATTGTCTTGCCTTCAGAAGTTATGATACTTTCAGGATGAAACTGAACCCCCTGCAAAAGAAGTTCAAATTTATTTGGTTATAGAAACAACACTACATTGAGCTTTAACTCTATAGGGGTAGTAAGAGTAAGAAAAGAACCATGGCTAAAGGTCGGAAATAAGGCATACGATTAAGTCGAAGATTAAAAAACATAAGAGCTGCTCTCATTTATACTAAATAATTTTTCAGAGCAAATGAAATAAGGTAGGAACCATCTCGAATTCCACATTGTGTTCTAACATACATCACCCAGAAAAATATCATTAAGTGAACCTCTGGGTTGCAATCCATCTACATTTGATGTAGCTACAAGAATTAACCTTAAAGAGAAATGCAATAGCTAAATTAATTTAACTAACAGTTAGTCAAATATAGCTAACTGACTTGACATAACCTCATCAATTGCTCTGGGACAGGACTGAGGATTTTATACCATGAAACAAAACAAAGAATATTGTTTCCAGCATGGTATTTTTAACATGTTAACACTTCACTGTGTCAGTCCTGCTTCAAGCATTCCTCAAGTTTTGTTCATATATTACATTTAATCCCATGACTAACCTACTTGTGGCCAAATCATCTCAATTTCAATACAAAACATTATCATTCATCCTCTCAGTGATTTGTTAAAGGAATCCTAGGATCAGAAATGAAGCAAATGACACTTCCTTCGAAAAGGTCCTGGAGAAATTTCTTCCAGTATTTGGAGGCAAAGTAAGTTCACCTCTTGATAAAATGTTACGAGTCTCTTCTTTATATGGTATACAACTTGTGCATGAACGTGCATTTTTCCATAGAATGAGGAAAAAGGGCAGCCATTACCAGAATGAACAGCACAATATTCTTCATTGCATAATAGAATGAAGAAAACAAAAAGAAGAAAAAAAAGAGGAAACCCTTATCCTACTTGAAGATGTCTATATTTCTTGTGATGAGCATCCATTATCAATCCATCCTCTGTCCATGCTGTAACCTGTTTATGCCATAATCAACCGAGCGTATTCAGCACCAAAGCACATAGGCAAACCCTTAGAAGACGAGCGATATCATCCCCTTCTTAACCTACCGAAGGAAGGCCCCCCTTCCGAAGCGGTACAACGCCTGCAGAAGCTCTCAACTATAGATCCTAGAGCTATGACACGTGTCACCTCCACGACAGTTTGCACGAAGTCCCACATCGAAACTTTGTGCAAAACTTCCGTTTTCACTTCCCTATAAATAGGGAACAGTGCCCAAGTAAAAATGGTAACTATTTTCTCACCTTTACCTGTTACTATGCCAAAATTACCACAAATAGCTTACTTAAGCATCGGAGAGCCTTCGCAGGCACCACACCGATGTCCGAAGCTTAACGACTTTTTCTTCCTATTGTCTTCTCAGGTTTCTCATTACCGAAGGTCCTCACCTTCTTCCCTGCCGAAGATCCTGCATTCCCCATCCTAAGTTGACCCTCCCAAAAAGAGCATCAACGGTTTCGCGCCGTCTGTGGGAATCGACCTCTGAATCCCAACCCCCTCAACCAGCTCCGCTGGCTCCTTCCCCTATCAAGTCGAGACTTCTCCACATTCCCCCACCAAAAGATAGACCCGACGCCCAGCTAAGGTCTCCAGGGACTGCAGGCACCGTATCTCGGAGCTTCGACCAGAGCCGATCCAAATCCCTGTAGACCTCCATAACCCAAAGGTAACTCAACTTGGGCCCCTACCGAAGCCCACCCATGCCGCTACCACGGAAGAAGTTGGAGACTCAAACGATTGGGAACCTTATAACCCTGAAGACTGGGAGACCCACTATTCCGAAGATTTCGAAGAAGGGGAAGACTATCCACCTCCACCTACCCAACCCTACAAGTCTTCAGCCCCCAACTCTCTCCCTCATGCCGACCCTGCCATGCGACTCCTTTTTGAAAAAGTCCGACGGTTGGAGAACGAGCAGCACCGTAGCCATCAAACCCTCTGGGTGAAGCCTCGACCTGACCTCTTTACGAAGCGCATCCTTAACTATCGCCAGGAAAAGGACATCCAACCGCTTCGCATCACCTTCTACACAGGGTAGGGAGGACCCCTTAACCCATGTCCATTCCTTCCAGTCTGCCTTGGGTGTAAGGGCCTCAGGAACGAAGGCATGTGCCTCCTTTTTCCGTTCACCCTCCAGGGCGCTGCTCCGAACTGGTTCTATCGGTTGAACCCACATACCATCAACTCCTTCGACAGCCTGAAGCAGACCTTCTTAGATCATTTTATGATCCAAACTGATCGATTGTACTCCATGGATGATCTATACATGCTTCGGCAGGGCGAGGATGAACCTTTGCGGGAGTATGCCGCCCACTTCAGCCATGAGTATTCTCGTTGTCTAGAGACGGATGATCAGGCTGCCTTTGGAGCCTTCAAGAGTGGTCTTCATGAATACAACTTCTGCTATCTGGTCCACAGGAACCCGTGGAACACTTATGCCGAACTAATGAAGCAGGCAACCATCCATGCTAAGGCCGAATACTTTAACTCCAAGCGTAGTCCCGCCAACCAGTCTCGGAACACCTTTGGCAATACCCCACCTATTTCGACACCCAATCCCGCCAACCCTCACCCCTATGCTCCAGCCCCGGACAACCAGGAGCACCCAGCACACTAAGAGGAAGGAAGGCTATCAACATCCCTTCAGCGAGTGGGAAACGCAGCAGACATTCTGGTCATCACCAATCTAGTGGCCACACCCCTTCAAGACCGAAGGATTGTGCCCCGCTCCCCTTCGAGCCCATGCCTAGATTTGAAGTGTTCACCACACTAAACACCACTTACGAGGATGTCCTGATCAACGAAGCTCCAATCATCCCTAAACCCCCTCCCCGTAGACCCACGGCCAAGCCCGTGTAGAACACCGGCGTCTTCTGCCGTTTCCACCAGTTCAACGGCCATGATACTGAATCTTGTATCGCTCTGCACAACATTATTGAAGAGCTCATCCACGACGGGAAATTGGATAAATATGTCCACAACCATCCCACCCCCCCCCCCAAAACCCCCATAAACGTCAGAATCAACATGATCTCCACCATCAGCGGTGGCACTACCCTGGCCGGACATCAAACAACTCCATCAAGCATTATGTTTGATCTTCCTACGCACATCAAGTCTTCAGCACTAAGCATAGGCGCATGCCGAAGACCTCCAAAACAGGCTGGGCCCCCATCACCTTCAGTGAAGAGGAGGAGCGTGGCGTCATCTACCCCCATGACGATCCACTAATCATTATGGCGGACATCTCAAACTTTAACGTCGAGCGTATCCTAGTCAACACTGGTAGCTCCGTCAACGTCATGTTCGCGAGGCCTTCAACAAACTTCAAGTCCCTGACCACTTGCCTGGACCGAAGCATCGGTTTCATCAAAGAGGTGGACTACCCTACGTGGCTGGCCAACGTGGTGATGGTGCACAAACCGAAGAAGGGTTGGCGAATGTGCGTCGAGTACACCAACCTCAACCGAGCCTGTCCAAAGGACAGCTTCCCCTTACCCCGAATCGACCAACTTGTGGACGCTACAGCAGGACACGCCCTTCTTAGCTTCATGGATGCTTACTCTGGGTATAACCAGATCTTCATGCACCCTAGAGACCAGGCCCACACATCCTTCATTATTGATCAAGGGCTCTCCTGCTACAAGATGATGTCCTTTGGCCTCAAAAATGCTGGAGCTACCTACCAACGCCTCGTGAACCACCTTTTCGCCCCATTGATTGGCCATAATATGGGGGTCTACGTCGACGACATGCTAGTTAAGAGTCACACGCTGACCAGCACATCCCCCAACCTCTCCACTATGTTCGAGGTCCTGAAGCGATACAACATGCGACTCAACCCCACGAAGTGCGCCTTCGGTGTTGCTTCAGGCAAATTCCTCGGCTTCATGATTAGCCGGCGTGGCATCGAGGCCAACCCAGAAAATTCAAGCCATCCTGGATATGCAGGTGCCCAAAATGGTCAAAGACATCCAAAGCCTTACGGGACGTGTTGCAGCCCTAACCAGATTCATCTCCAAGGCCATTGATCGTTGCGCCCCCTTCTTTAAGGCCCTCAAGGGCAATAAACGCAACATCACCTGGACCCGGAATGTGATAAGGCTTTCACTGAGCTCAAGGCATACATGAGTAAGGCACCCCTCTTATCCACACCTGAACCTAGCGAAACCTTAATGCTCTATCTCTCAGTATCCAACACAGCAGTTAGCTCCGTGCTTATCCGACCCCATGAAGGGGCTGAGCACCCCGTCCACTACGTCAGCAAGGCTCTCCAGGATGCTGAGGTTAGATATCCGACATAGAGAAACTGGCCTTCGCCCAGGTTACTTCGGCCAGACGCCTCCGACCCTACTTTCAGGCCCATACGATCCATGTTCTCACCAACCAGCCATTACGGCAGGTACTACAGAAGCCGGAGACATCTGGAAGACTAGTTAAGTGGGCTATCAAGCTCGGAGAATTTGATATCCACTTTAAGCCACGATTTCCTGCTCGAATTTTTAGTACCCTTGGATTCGGCCACCTTCGCCGTCACCCCCACAGCCAATACCACCCCCACCCCCGTCCACATAGCTGGTGAGGGTCGTTTCGACCCCAACCAGCCCTTCTAGACACTCCACGTTGACGGGTCTGCGAATACTCAAGGGTGTGGGGCAGGCCTCGTCCTTCTCTCTCCAAACCATGTTACCCTAGAATACGCTCTTCGCTTTAACTTCCACGCTTCCAACAACGGAAGCTGAATACGAGGCACTCTTGGTTGGCCTTCGGCTGGCCCGGGAGATGGGGGCCCAACAAATACAAATCTTCAGCTATTCCCAGCTTGTGGTCCATCAGGTCAACCATGACTTCCGTGCTAAAGACACCTCCATGACGGCATACCTCCAGCATGCCCATCTCATACTTAAAACCTTCGACGCGTCAGGGTACGGTCAGATCTCGCGATCCAAGAACAACCATGCCGATGCGCTGGCCAGGCTCGCTTCGGCACTAGAGCAAGGCAATGGACGCAAAATATACATGGAGTTCCAAGATAAACCAAGCACCAAGACACTAGTCGTCTGTACCATCGATCACAGCCCCACTTGGATGGACCCCATCCTCCAGTTCTTACAACACCAGAAATTACCCACCGACCCCGCCGAAGCTCGCCACGTTCGCTATCGTTCTACTAGGTACCTGGTCATCAACGGCGCCCTATACAAGTGAGGTTTCAGCCTCCCATACCTCCGATGCTTGAACCCAGATGAGGGCAACTACGTCCTTCAGGGAATTCACGAAGGCATTTGCGGCAAACATTCAGGCGCCCGATTCTTAGCCCACAAGGCGATTCAACAGGGTTACTTTTGGCCATCCCTCCACACTGACGCCCAAACATTCACTCAAAAGTGCGACAAATGCCAAAGGTTTGCCAACATCCCACAACTCCCGGCTGAACCGCTGACTCCAATGGTCAGCCCCTGGCCATTCGCCCAATGGGGACTTGACCTCATTGGACCCATGCCGAGGGAAAGGGCCAAGTCAAATACGCGGTGGTTGCCGTTTACTATTTCACAAAGTGGATTGAAATAGAACCCCTTACCACCATCACGGCTACCCGAATTCGAGACCTTCGTTGGCAGAATATCGTGTGTTGCTTCGGCATACCCCAGGCACTTGTTGTTGAGCCTATTCTTAACAACTAAAATGAGTTATTCAAAATAGCAACTTTAATTCTCGCAAGTGCACGAACCATTTATAGTATAGCTTATGTAAATACGAGGTCGATCCCAAAAAGAATGGTAACTTGGTTGCAAGTTAAATTACTTAGAATGTTGGAAAAACATAAAACAAAGAAGCTGACTAACTAACCGAAGGCAAGGTCGAATTCAACAATGCCTCTTGCTAATTACTCAAGGTCTAGGACAGAATCCTAGCACCACACACGCACTCGAAATGGGGGGTTTTGTTGTTGAAATGAAAACAAGGAAGTGAAATGAAGTTGCTGGAAAGTAAACAATGGCAGCAATGAACAAGTTGTGAAACAATGATTGTGAGGTGTTAGAGCCTTGGAATCTACCACTAGTCTTCCTATCCAAGTTATGAATGCATAGAAATTGACTCAAGCTCATCAACAATAGATTATCGCATACAAGCCTATGGTATCTAGGTGCAGGATGCATGATTCTCCTAAGGCATGTGATTGTGCATGGTATCTACACAACACGTGATCTCTAACATGCAACCTAAGCATGGTATCTACTTAGAATAAAGCATACAAGAGTCATTAAGTTCCTTGAGAATATGATAATCACAGAAGTCCTAGAACATGGTATCTATCCTAGTCAACCTATGGTTATTAACCCCTTGAATGATTCTTAGGCCATTCATGTGTTGCTTGTGAAATGAGAGTAGAATTGGTGAATCTAAACCCCTTCCCAACCTGTGCTAGATGCATAAAATCCTAGTTAGCTTCTCCAAGAAAACATACATCAAGCACATAATAAACTGGAGATTAACAACTTGGCAATGAAAGCATATCACTTGTCACCGACAACAGAAGGCAATTCGACAACTCCAAAGTCAAGCAATTCTGCTCCAATCTCAAGATCCGTCTTTGTTTCACATCCCCAGTTCACCCCCAATCCAACGGCCAAGTCAAGGCTGTGAAAAAAATAATCAAGAAGACGCTCAAGACCAAACTTGACAAGGCTAAGGGGTGCTGGCCTGAACTGTTACCAGAGGTCCTCTGGTCATATCGCACTACTTTTCGTACCTCTATAGGAGAGACACCTTTTTCCCTTTCCTTCGGCACTGAGGCCGTTGTTCCTGGAGAAATTGGTCAGGCCTCCTACCGACCCTCAACCTATGATGCTGAAGCCAATGACGAACAGTTAGCCATGAATCTGGACCTCATAGATGAACTCCGTGACCAGGTGATCGGTTCATAATTGTATATCATTTTGTACCCTTCTAGCTTATGATTTGGTTATGTTTTTGAGTTAAACTTATGCTTTTAATCCTTTTTGTGTTTATCTTTCAGTTCATTGAGCTTTAGGTAATAATGATGGCTTTAGAGAGCATAATTCATGCAATTCAAGCATGTTAAGGCCTAATTTGGATGAATGGATGAAGAGCTTAAAGACAAACTCATTTTGGCTACAGCCCCCTGCCAGTCCAGTTCCGTAGGTCATATTGCAAGCTTTGTTTCAACAACCTACATAGCTCTAATGAGGCCACATTCTTCATGAAAGGTGTTCCAATGGGTGTGTACTATAACATATCCAAAATTCAGCCCCATTGGATAAATATGGAGTCTGTTACCTAGCAAACACAGAGGCATGCTCAGGATGGATTTTATCAGCGCGCAAAATGAGTTAGCAATTTGTTTTGGCCTTAACTTCCTCCTCCGACCTTGGATTGGCCCAAATGATATATGGCTGGAAAGAAGACATTCTGAACTTCAAGTTTGAGTGCTTAAAGTTCTAATTTGATTAAGAGAAGCCCAAGTTGTAAGCCCTTGAAGTTGCTGGTCATGCTGACCTCAGCATGTGCTGGTTGGATGCTTGGTCATGGTGAGCTAGGTATGAGCTATCATTTCTGGTTGGAAGCTTGGTCATGGTGACATGAAGATGAGCTAGGGCTGCTGGTGGGATCTATTGGGCAAGTGCATCACCCAATTTAGATTTTCTAATACAAGTGCATCAACCATTTCAGATTTTATAAAACAAGTGTTGTATGCATTAGCCATATTGAATTCAGATTTTCACTTCCCCTAGGCCTATAAATAGGGAAGTTCTCTAAGCTTGTAAACACACCCCAAGGGGGGGAGCTCTCAAACACTTCTCTAGAGCTCCCTTCCCTTCTCTCCCTCAAATTCTCTTAGTTTCATTTTCTAGTTTTCAATTGTAGTAATGAAATATTTGTGCTGAAATTCTCCTTTCCAAGTTCTACTTAATTTTCATTGTTATGTAAATTCTTTTCTTTAGTTTCAAGTTTGATTAGTTTCCAAGTTTCAATTATGATTTTTGTTCTTATTCATTATGCTTATAAGTTAATATGCTAGTTTGAATGATTGATCACCATTTAGGCTTGCATGTTAGCTATCTTGGTTTGAATTAAGAGTATACACCATGCTTTAATTCGAATTGAACTATGAATAGGAAGAGTATGTATGGACATTCGACAACAGGGATTAGATACATGCTTGGTTGTTTAAATTGTTCTTCTATGCTTAATGGGTTCCTAATGCTTAATTTTAGGTTAGACAACAAATGATCAAATTAGGGAATTAGGAACACAAGGTTATGACCACACACCATGGCTTAATCATACATTAGCTAGAATCAATCCGTTAATCTAATTGAACTTGGGAACTTATCTACTTGAGTTAGTTATTTTCTTTCTTCCTTGTTTTATTTATTTCCTTTCTTTTTCATTTCTGTTTTGTGTAGGGAAAATGAATTGGATCATTCAATCACCAATCCTCTTGGGATCGACCTCGCACTTACATATGCTATACTACCAAACGGCTCGTGCACTTGCGAGTATCACAAGTTGAGGATGCAGCTGAATCCATTTTGGTGCAGCTATATCGACACAACACCAGGCCAACATGCGTAACTTCTCATACAAGCAACGTGTCGTTAGGTACTAGGACTCTCGAGTCAAACCTCGCACATTCAGGGCAAGAGACTGGGTCATGAGGAAGGTCTCCTTGGCCACCAAAAACCCTGCCGAAGGTACCTTAGGACCAACATGGGAGGGCCCCTATGAGGTTATCAAAGTCTGTCGCCTCGGCACTTATCAACTCCGCGATACCTACGGCAAAGCTTTGCCTCATCCTTGGAATGTTGACCACCTCAAGTACTACCATAAGTAAACATACCTGGACCCTAGGTCCTCATGTTTTCTTATACCCTTGGTCTCGAGCCATAACTTAGACCTCTTATGTATTTACTCCTTTCGGCATCCACTTAATGAAAATGCACGACTTAGGGTTCGTTCATACTCATTCTTACAAGTTCAGTTAGCAACAAGCATAATTGAGAAGAGAAAACTACGATCTCATAAATTACCAAGCAAAAAATAAACAAGACACTCAAGCATCAGCAGGCTGCTCTGCCGCACCGCCACCACCCTCGGTACCTCCACCAGCCTCGGCATTAGAAGGACTCGCAGCATCTCCAAACGAGGGGGAAGCAAAGAGCAACTCCCTGCTAGGAGGAATAGGTGGAGGGGCACCACTGGTGTCGAAGTTTATATCCAAGTTTGGATTAAACCTCGCCACCAGCTTCTCCCACCCATCCTGCTCCTCAACCATCGCATCAAGCACAAGGTTCTTGAACTCCTCCGAACCCTTGTACCCCTCAACAGCCTTGGCACGAGCCGCAACTAGCCCACAACCTTGAACCCATGTACCAACAAACACATAACCAAACCCCAACAAAAAACACTTATGGTATGAAAGTGAGCAGGTACGTGTCTATGGACCGCCCACCCTGGCCAACATTTCCAATCTCCAAAGGCAAAAAACCACTCGATTCCGCCACGTCTTCTGAAACGTTGGTGGCTGTCCAATGAAGTACCCCCTCTCCTTCGCCTTTCTCCAGTTCGTTGCACCCCAGCCAAAGTTACCCTGTTGCCTGGAAACGGAGTATAGGTGCATGAACTGCTCAAAGACGGCTTCCCTCGCTTGGCCAACCACCAGGCTATGTACACCCCATGCAAGATAATCCAAAAATTGGGATTGTCCTCCCGACACATAGCCTAGCCTCGCCAGCATCATCTGCACCCAAGGGTGCAATGGTAGCCTCAACCCCACACAATCTGGAATCTGATAATCAACCTTCAGCTGCTCCAACTCATTGATGGTCAACTTGTTCCTCTTCGGTAAAGGAACCCCCGTTGGCACACTCACACCGCAGAGGCCACCACTCCTGTCCCAAACCCTAAAGCTTCCCCCCCGCCCACTTGAACTCGTCTTTGATGCCTGAGTTATACCCAGGACCCGGTTGGCAACGCCTCTAGGGTGGCATAATTTTTCTGCATCTCTCGGTACGCTTTCCCCCCAGAGCTCACAGATTACTCTTCTTCCCTTGCCCTACCCTTCTCCACTATCATCCCTTCCACTAAGCCTTCAGAACTCAGGACTCTCATCACCACTATCCACGTCTTCCCCACTAAAGGCATGGTGACTGGGTGGACTCTGGCTCTCTCTCTCTCAGAATTATCAGACATCTACAAAAAAAAAAAAACCAAAAACAAAAATATACAGAAACTAAGGCGCATGCGAAGATTGAAAGCAAGTCCTTAGACATGTTCTACAATGTTCATGCAAGTTCATCTCAGTTACTCTATGTTCTTCAAAATATTCATACAAAACTCAACACATACATGCACTTTGATCCAAAATGAAAGAGAAAAGGAGGCAGTACCTTGTTATCACCGCTGTGTACAATCGTCAGAAATCGTCCCACCGCAGGAACTCTTGCCAGAAATCGCCTAGCTCTTCCTTTCAAAATTTTGGAAATTTTGGAAGTGCTTTCCCTTCTTCCCTTCTCCTCCTTTTGTACATATAAAAAACGCATCGAAACGTGAACCGTCACATTTAATACCCAACCCAGCGATGCCTCGATCCTCACAAAACCCTTTCAAATTCTGGACACGTGAGACACGCTCACGGATGTCACCCCTACCGTTCGGCACCCCACTCGTGCCTAACGTGCAAGAGGACATGCGAGATAGCTCGCTGACGTCACCACTACCGTCGCCCCCCCCCCGTGTGCCGAACGTGCAAGGGGACTCACGCGAGACACACTCACTGACGTCGCCCCTCCTCCTCGGCACCCCTTGCCGAACGTGCAAGGGGACTCATGTGAGACACGCTTGCTGACGTCACCCTTACCGTTCGGCACCCCCCATGCCGAACGTGCCGACCCAGACTCTTGCAAGCAGCTTCCTTCGGCATGCCGTGCCCTCCTTCGGCACCCCCTTGCCCAACGTGCAGCCCAGACTTTTGCAAGCGGCTTCTTTCGGCATGAAGTGCCTTCCTTCGGCACCCCTTCCGTCGAACCTACATATAGTTCCAAAAAAAAAAACAAAAACAAAAACAAAGCAACAACAACAACAACCTACAGGCTCCTGCAACCTAAGTGCCTTCTCGCTTCCAAACTTGGGGGACTCAGGGACTGCCCATGGCACCCGCCATGCCAATAAGCTCAGTATAATTACGCGGCATTCTTACAAGTTCCCAAACTAGAAGCTACTCCTCGATTGGGAACTTGGGGGACTACTGTTTATGTCATAATCAACCGAGCGTATTTAGCACCAAAGCACACCGGCAAACCCTTAGAAGACAAGCGATATCATCCCCTTCTTAACCTATCGAAGGAAGGCCCCCCTTCGGAAGCGGTACAACGCCTGCCGAAGCTCTCAACTACAGATCCTAGAGCTATGACACGTGTCACCTCCACGACAGTTTGTACGAAGTCCCACATCGAAACTTTGTGCAAAACTTCCGTTTTCACTTCCCTATAAATAGGGAACAGTGCCCATGTAAAAAGGGTAACTATTTTCTCACCTTTACTGTTACTCTGCCAAAATTACCACAAATAGCTTACTTAAGCATCGGAGAGCCTTTGGCAAGCACCACACCGGTGTCCGAAGCTTAACGACTACTTCTTCCTATTGTCTTCTGCAGGTTTCTCAGTTACCGAAGGTCCTCACCTTCTTCCCTCCTGAAGACCCTGCATTCCCCTTCCTAAGTTGACCCTCCCAAAAAGAGCATCAACATAACCTTAAGTTCTTCACCAGGAAAACTGTTCTTATAAATTACAAGACTGTGATATCTGCCAGCAGTAAAAGGGCTGACAAGACAAAAGGAAAGTTCAACTATTATTTGAGAGCCCATTAATGTACTGGATGGTTGAACTATCGCATTACAACTAGGAATTTTAAGACTTCATACAAATTTTAAGAATGTTAATACTTGCGTGGTCAGGAAAATTTACACTAGAAAAGGAAAAAAAAAAACGGAAGAGGAAAGAAAAATTCATACTTCGATAATCCAGAAAACATGCTATCTTCTCCCTTCTCGTTATAATATACGAGAGAGCTCTTCCCATGCATGACACCAAACGGAGAACGAACAATCTTCCCTGAAACACCACAACCCACGTGGATTGTAAAAAGTGGGTTAACAGTCACAATAGAAACAAGAACAATTCAAGTGAACTTTTCCTAGTTCATTTGGAGTGTTGCATAATGTAAAGATAATGGAGAAAGTCAAGAAACACGGTCAAATGCATAAACCAAATATCAAGATCATTAAAAATCTTTATCATATGTAAGAAGACTTACCTCCAAAAGCCTCCCCAATGCACTGCAAACCCATACAAACACCAAATAAGGGTACAATGGGCCCGAGCTCCAATACAGTTTGCAATGATATTCCAGAATCTTGGGGCGTGCCTATAAAAGGGAAATATTATGTTTAAAAATCAGAGAATGAGTACTTGTTTCCTTTTACAAGCATCCACTGTACATGAAACACCACCAAAAGGTACAGCTGACCTGGCCCTGGAGAGATTAGCACTCCTCTGGGATTTTTGCAGTAAGAATGCAAAAAAGTATGCAATGACAAAATCAGATGCCTTACAGAAGATATATGTATATATCATAATTGGTTTGCCACCCAAAACACATTACATCATGTTTATGTGGATCAGTAAACAATAATTAACTACGTAAAGTACAACTTCTTACCTTTTTAGTTCATCAACAGTTAGTTCATCATTCCGATAGACTTCAAAGAGACATCCCAACTCTCCCATATTCTTCATATCAAAGGTAAGGTATTAGTGCAATGCCTTCTTAATTCGTAAGAACCATCAATAAATAAAAATAAGCAGAGAATAATCATGTAAAACTGCTTGAAATGAATGAGTTCACCCATCACTGATGTTTCAGGAACTCCCACCTGATCCTGGAAAGGGCTCCATTAAAATAAGGACATGAATTTATTCACAATCATGTTTAGCAAGTATTTCTTGAATTGTTATACAAAATTAATCTCCTTGCACTCTTGTGAAAAATGAAAAGGCAGTGAAAAAAAAAAACATGAATTCGTTCTCTCCAGAAAAGGGAGTACAAATACATAATTTTTTTCCTAACATTCTTGTTTTTTTCCTTTTCATTTCAAATTTCTCATCACACCAAGACTATCCAACAAAAAGAATATCTAGTGCTTCGCTCATCTTTCACTTCTGTCTAGATTTTACCATTTCTAGAATGACAAATATGTAAACTTTTTCTCTATAGCATCCTCTTTCATCTCTGTTGGTACCGTAACTAGCTGAGAAACTAGCTAGGCTAGATCATCTACGTGCCATGCTTTGAGAGGGTGACCTTAGCCAAAGAAGCATTACCACAAGTCACAACTCTAAGCAAGGCAAGGAGTCCCACATTGGAAAACTGCAAGAGATGGAGACTTCCCCTCACCTACAAAAGAAGACTACTCTCCCCTTAGAAAAGGACTCTCTTCTGGTCTTCGAGTCTTGGGTCTTGGGTCTTAACCCTTGGGCCTTGGATTCTCAGGCTTTATACCTTGACCCTTGGGCCTTCTTCTCTTTATCTTTGGGTCTAATCCCCTTGTACAAATGTAAACAAAAAATTATCATAATGAGAACATCTTTCTCCGTGGACGTAGCCCATCATTTGGGTGAACCACGTATACCTTATCTTCTGCATGCTTATTTACTTTATTTACCTTGATTGCCAAAGGCAATAACTTGTCGAAGACCTTCACTAGTCTTCAATCTGCTGAAGGTTCTTATCTTCCACTTAACCCACCAAAGACACCAACCTGCCGAAGGCAGTCTCTTGCCTTGCCTATCGAAGGCACTTACACGCTAAAAGCCCACGCCTTCACATATCATCCACCACTCCATATCTATCTAAGTTGATACCCATTTTAGGCGTCAACAATCTCCTACCAAAATAAAATCAAGGAGGCATGAAAATCTTAACCACTTTTGGTCCCCTTTAGTTTACCAGTTTTTTCCAATTTCATCTATGTTGTTTCAATTTGGTCAATTTTGTCTTTGTACTTTCACAATTTTGTCTTCAGGCGCCAACAACACAGTCGAATATGAAAAATTGGAGTCGCAGGTTCCATTTCCACGTTGTACTCGCCGACCCCTTCCATTTTCAACATCATATGGGAGTGAGGGGGACTCCGATGATCCATTAGAGGCAATACATGCATTCAGTAGCAAGCTAGATTATAATTCCAGACTGATCAATTCATGGCACGAGAAATGTGTTGAAGACGAGGCCATTTTGGCTGATCTTAACATTAGAGTTAACAAAGCGTTCTCCCAAAAGAACAAGTATTTGAAGCTGAGTCATAAAAGGAAGCTGAAAGAAGAGGAGTTGGATACAGTAATGAATGATGAAATTAAAGGTTGTTTGATGAACCATATGCGATGCGAAGAGTGATCGGTTCATAATTGTATATCATTTTGTACCCTTCTAGCTTATGATTTGGTTATGTTTTTGAGTTAAACTTGTGCTTTTAATCCTTTTTGTGTTTATCTTTCAGTTAATTGACATTTAGGTAACAATGATGACTTTGGATAGGAAATGATGCAATCCATGCATGTTAAGGCTTGATTTGGGTGAATGGAAGAAGGGCTTAAAGACAAACACATTTTGGCTACAACTCCTTTCCAGCCCAATTTCGTAGGTCAGCTTCTTGGCCTTGGATCAGCATTCTATGGGGCTTGGATGAGGTGAAGATCTTCATGAAACTTGTTCCAATGGGTGTCTACTACAACATATCCAAATTTCAGCCCAATTGGACATTTGTGGAGTGCTCAGCCCGCCCAACACTCAACCCTGCTCAGGAGGATTTGCAGCTGCCAGCTTTGTCATGTGCCTCCATGTGCCTCACCCATGCTGCAACTGACTTTGGATCCAACATAATGAGTGAAGTGGGGAGGCATTCCAGCTATGAAAGTCTAAAGGATCAAGTTGGTACATGCTGGAGTTATTATTGAGAAAGCATGTGCATGCATGTAAAGCATAAATGAAATGAAGTCAATTCCAGTCTCTGTTCGGCAGCCAAATTGCAAGGCCCAAAACGCATACTTCTACTGCTCCGATGGGAATACTTTCTTCATAGAAGTTGTTCCAATGGGTGTCTACTATAACATATCCAAATTTGAGCCCCATTGGATAAGTTTTGAAACCTCTGGCCTTCCTACACCAAGTCTGGTTCAGAAGACTCATTTTTGTTCAACAACCAAAAGAAGACCACATGGGTTGGCAGCAAAAGGCAGCCACAATTGATCACCTTTGATCCCATGTGAAGAAAGCTTGAGGTGCAGCAAAAGAAGTATGGGATGGGATTGATTCCAACCACACTAACATAGACAAGATGAAGTGGGAGTTATGGGTTGTATTAAATGAGGAATGGTGGTGTTGGATTTCATCATGATGTTCCTCCCTCTTAGCCCTATAAATAGAGGAGTCTTCAAGCTACAAAATTGACTTCAGCCATCCTCCACACTTCCATCATCCAGAAATCATCCTCATACATTCCCACAACCCCAAACACTCAAGCAATCAACCCAATACTCTAAACTGCCCCAAAATCACCAAAACAGCTCCAGAAAACCTCCCTTCCATTTCCCTACGAATTTCCTCTTTCTCAGCCATCACCACTCACTCAAGCTCATCTCAAATCACCTCCATATCCTTCATACATCCTTCTAGACGTGGAGAAGCTCTTGGAGAAGCATTGGACACTACAAGAACTTCATAAAAGGGTTTTTCTACTCTTATGGCATTCATTATGTTTTCCCATTTCTATTTTAGTTTCTTTTCCATTATGAGTAGCTAAATCCATAACTAGGGCTTCGATGTAACCTAACATGAATATTCTGGGTTTATAAGTTTGGAGTTTCAAGTTTGATTCATGATTCATGTTCTTATTCATTATGCTTATAAGTTAACATGGTTGTTTGAATGATTGATCACCATTAGAACTTGTTTGCTAACTATCTTGGTTTGAATTAAGAGTAGACACCATGCTTTAATTCGAATTGAACTATGAATAGGAAGAGTATGTATGGACATTCGACAACAGGGATTAGATACATGCTTGGTTGTTTAAATTGTTCTTCTATGCTTAATGGGTTCCTAATGCTTAATTTTAGGTTAGACAACAAATGATCAAATTAGGGAATTAGAAACACAAGGTTAGGATCAAACACCATGGCCTAATCATACTTTAGCTAGAATCAATCTTTGAATCTGAATTAGACTTGTTACTTGACTCCATATAACCCAGAATTGAATTGTTATGGTGATTCGAATGCCCTAGTCTCCAAATCTGTTTTCCAACTCTTAAAACCACTCTTTGTTACACTTGTTTATTTGCTTTCATTTGCAATTTCAGTTTGCTCACTTCCTTTCACAATCACAATCACTCTCACTCTCACTTTAATTTCTGTTTTAGACTTAACTTCCTAACTTCTTGAATTCGGTAATCTACGTACATAACTAATTTGAACTTCTCAGTCTTCGTGGGTACGACCTCGTACTTGTCTTGCTATATTACTAATTGCCCCGTACAATTGCGAGTTAACATAATAATTAACAACAAAGAGCACCACAGTGAACTGGAGATGGCATTCAACGAAGGATTCGAAAAATTCCGAGCATTTGCAGCAACTGCTCATACAAGTTATAATTGGGACTATGTATCCCTTGATGGTGTGAGAGAGATACTAAACGATGGTGGTGACATGAGTGAGCATAAGCACGTTAAGCTGCTCGGAAGAAGCCGACCAATACGACTGACTAATTGCGGCTACCGCTGTTTAGTTGGTTGGGGTGATCGTGGTATTGCTAACAGGGAGCAAATAACATGCTTTGCAATGTAAAAGTATTTGATGGGACCTTCTGCGAGGAGTCAGGAATCCGTCAATTTTGTATGAATGAATGAGATGGTTGGGATCCAAATTAAGCTATACAAATGGGTTATTCATTGACTTTTTTTCTGATGTTATACAATGGTTGGAATGTAATTTTTTCTTTTTATTTGTCAAAACATCCCTTAACCCCAATAAAGAAAAAAAATTAACAGATTGAAGAAGAGAAAAACTGATTAACACCAGAAATGGTCTATTCGCACTCAAAATAATAATTTCGAGTTAATATAATTAACAAATGTAGAGACTAAAAAGTAATATAATAATAATTTAGGGTAAATAATAATAAAATACTAATGTTGCGTAACCATGAAACAGGGAATTCAGTAAGGAAGATGAAGTGTCAATGAGTTCGTAGCAATTTTCGGAACATTTTTATAATTTTTGTGTATTTAGTTATGAATTTCATAAGAAAAAACAATAAAATAAGAATTTAGGGTAAAAAGCAAGGACGTGTCCATGTTTATTGATGTACACTTGTGCAAGTGGAGAAAGGTGATGCGCTGAGATGACGCCAGGTGTCATCTTGGGATTATTTTGGCTTTTTTTAGTGCAAAAAACTTGGCGCCAGGTGTCATCTTGAGATAATCTGGAAAAAATAACATTAGAACCAACATGTTCAACTAAGAACACAAATGTAATTCAAACCAGCAATTACAGAACTTCTCCCAATATCCTCTCCAAATGCTACTCCTAATGCCATTAAGCCTAAGTTTAGGATCTTTTACCTACATTTCATAATTTCCCACCCCCACCAAAAACAATCAACTAAATATATTGAATATTCATAAGGAAATGACGCATTATTGATGGCAGAAATGACGCATTATTGATGCCACAAATGACGAATTTCCCACCCTCACAAAAAACAAACCAAACCCAATAAAATCAATCCAGCAACAGTGAACTTACCTCTCAAACTCAAGCGGGAGCTCCGAAGTCAGTCAGCTTAAGAGAATGTGGTGGACATTAGAGAAGACTCTTTGGTAGTGGAGACTCCATCTCTACCACAATCGAGGAACAAATGCTGCTGCGCGCGTCTAGCTAGAAAGAGATATGCTACTTTGCTTTCATCTGGAATCTCGTGTGCTGAACGAAAAAGAGAAGGGGTTTTCACTTGAGCCATAGAATCAAAACAGGGCAATAGCTAGGTAAGAGCCATTAATCGTCATACCGAGGATGCCATAGATCGCAGGCCTCCCAAGGAGCTGATGACAATGGAGCGACTATAGGGTTTGGGAGCTTTGGATCTTTCTAATTGTGGGTTTGCGTTACATTCAAAAACAGAGGATTGTGTTCTTGAACTGAAGTTGGGTTTCCAACGAGTCAGATTTCAACCCGATTCTACATGCACCCTCTTTTGAAAACTCACTGTTGGATGAAATCCAACGGCTCTTACATACCCCTCAAAAACACCCCTTATAACTTTCCCCTCACTATAGAAGCACTCGATTGAATAAAGCTTGATGCGAATTTGACCCAAAAAAAGAGAGAAGAAAAAGCTTGATGCGAATTGATTTAAATGAGAGAGGCCCAATGACTTGACTGGTCCGGTACGAGTTTGTAACCCAAGTCCTGGAGTTTATATAAAGAAACGTCAAAGACCCTACAAATTTCAAAGAAAACAAATCCTTTCATGGATTTCTACACAACCCTTCTCATACAGGTGTTTTTCAACTTTGAATGAATGGGAAGAGAGGGCGACGGGAGGATGGCAATTTTTTGAAATTATCAATAACACCATTAAGACCGTTAAGATTATCAATGTACTCAAGCAATATTGACAATACCTATTGTGATAAGTAGAACTTAATTCTCTTCATCAAAACTTATCTATCAACGTCGGCAATTTTTGTATTTCCAAAAGCATAAAGAGCATGATTTAGAAACAAGAATGCAAACAAATTAATAAACCTCACAAAAGATTAACACAAAGTATGATACATATATTTGGCTCTACTTTTAGTTGTCACTTATCATTCGATACATTTTCTTTATTTATTGTATGCTAATAGAAGTATTGCTCAGTTGGTTGAGCTATTCCACTTTCACCCATGTGGACAGAGGTTCGCAACCCCTAAGCACCAAATGAAGATTTGTGTAAAACCCCCTCCTCCAATCACTTGTACTAAAATAAAAATAAAAAGCAAATAAACCTATTAACTCTAATCCCGACAAGAGTCGCATAGGCCTCATATCTACCAAGAAAGAGATACAAAATAGTAGTTGGAACAAATTAATACAGATAATCATTTCACTTTCATAGCCCTTGTGATATGCGGATTCGGCTCTTGAGATCAGCCTTTAGGAGAAGAATCATCATGTGTGTAATATTCTACTAAATAGTATACCCTGAGCACAAAGTTACCTTTTGTAGCCTGTCTGGTAAAAGACCCGTTCTTACTTATAAATTCCTGTTTCTCTTTCGAACCTTGGGAAACTGGGGAGGAGGGCATCAATAATTTCTTTCCCCAGAGGAGGGAACTTAGTTTAAATTGATTCTTGTCCGCAGTGAAATGCACTAGAAATTAAGTTTTCCACAATCATAACTTGTAAATTTAATGATTTTAGGGAAAAGGAACGTGTAAAATATGGCATCCCTCAAGAACTTCATACCCCATCCAGACCGTCCCTGCTGCACCCATCCTGATAAATATGAACCTGCGATCAACAAAGCGACGCGCCACCTTCTTTCTTCCACATATTTTCCAATTGTAACCGCCATCTCTTTTGGCACCAGTCGTCCATTTTGTATAAAGGACTTCCCTATGTGTCTGCCTAAAACCACTGCATCTTCTAATGCTGAGCAACCTCCTTGTCCTAAATCAGGTGTCATGGGGTGCATGGCATCGCCAGCCACCGTGATGTTTTGCTTGCAGAAGTTCCCAAATACTACATGCCATGGATACCTAAACATTAGTGGAGCCCATGTCAATGTCGAAAGATCCGAGTGCTGCACAACGTCTAGGTATATAGGAGGAAGGTCCTTGGCATAATTCTCAATCACTTCTCTTTTTATAACTTCGGGTTCATCTGCCATATCTGCCCCTACAATGATAGAAAATGTAGCATACAATTTACAAAACTTATTATAAGAGAATCAAATTTATTACACAGAATTTTCTGCAGTCTCCTTAGCAGTGTTGACGTTTTGGCTTTATTATCATAGTGCAACAAGCGTGGTTCTTATAGAGCAGATTTTTTTAGACAAAATTAATTAGTTGTCACTAAGTAAAACAAAGGGCATGGTCTGATGTTTTGAACCTTTAGCTGGAGAGGTGCAAGTGAAAAACCAATAGATCTCTTTGTCAGTGAGGGGAACAAAACCAGCCCTTCTTCCTTGTCCTATATATTGTTGCACGTTGTTGTCCAGTCCATGGCCTTGAGGAAACACAGCCAAGCCACGAACCGCGATCGACCCGATATACCGGTTCGGCAAGTCCTAACCAGCGTGCCACCACTGAGTGCATCCCATCACAGCCTATCAGAACCTATAGCCGATAACAATCCAATTAGAAGAAATAAAAAAAATAAAAAAAGGGAATAGAGAAGTTAAAGTCCATTCCATCAAAATGGAAATACTTATAAACAGGGCATGTTGGTTTATGTTTACCTTTGCTTTGATGACAGTCCCATCTGCCATGTGAATAATGGAAATGGATGAACCTTCATGTTCTTGGGTCTCAATAGCAGTGAGCTTGGAAGAGAAACGGATTGAATTAATCGGCAATTGATCTGCCAAAGCATTGAGTAAGGCTTTCCGGTGTACTGATATTGGTCCAGCTAGATCACTGCTTAATTTCATGTAAAAGATTACTACATTAAAACCAATGATGGATCTGCATTCCTAATATATTCCAGCAGGTGTACAAAGTGAACAAAAAAACAAGACCTACCCATTGGAGGCGACAAAGAAACGCCTTGGATTTTTCCAGTATCCAGGTTGGTTACATATCCCCTGATGATATAAGCACCAAATATAAATACATCAAAAAGTTGAATCTCTATCTTTGTCTATACAATACATGCAGAATAATGTTAAAGTTGAAGACGACAGTATTAAACAATATAGGAACAATATCACATCATACATTGGAAAGAAGTACAAAATGTAAAACTTGTAGTCAACATATAGGAAACCAAATCATTTAGAATTAGGGCCACGAAAAACAAATAAGAAAAATTCCTTTGCGTCACGAAATTCCCGTAAACAACATATTATACCAAAATTCTGTCAATAAACACATAAGAATGATGGCACATACGAATGCATGTATATGTGGGAGCAATTATTCTAAGAAAAATGTATACGTTGGTCTCCAGGCTTAAGGCAAGAAAGGAGATCACGTCTTGATACTTATAACGAAGGTGCCTTTGACATTCTCACTACAGAATGGAACCCTACAACAAAGGAGGATAAGGGGGTTATGGTTACGGGAACCAAAGGTTAGGCCGACTACTTACTTTAGTATAGGTACACCTAAAAAAGTTTATTCTTCCCCCCTTTTCTTCCCCTTTCTGTCAATGTTGAGGTCTTTGAAAACATGTTCTTATTTCTTCGTATTCCCAGAATAAGGCCCATGTGGTTAGGCTTGGTTTATTTTGTCATAAAAGAAAGTAGTGTTGAAGCTCAAAATGGGAAAGGGTCAACTAAGAGAAAGGGGAGTGTCTTCAGCAGGGAAAGTGACTAGGACCTTCGGTAGGACAAAGGGATAGGACCTTCGGTAACTGGGTATCCTGCAGAAGACAAAGTAGGAGAAGCAGTCGTTAAGCTTCGGACACGGTATGGTGCCGGCCGAAGGCTTTCCGATACTTAAGTCAACTATAAATGGTAACTTTGGCAGAGTAACGGTAAAAGTAAGAAATTAGTTACCTTTTTTACTAGGGCACTGTTCCCTATTTATAAGTAAGTGAAAGTGGGAGGTTTGTGTAGATTTCTGATGTGGGACTTTGTGCAAGTCGCTGGTGGTGACACGTGTCATGGAGATTAGGTTTGGCAATTGGGAGCTTCAGGAGTCGGAACTTCGGCAGGTGTCTGGCACCTTGGAAGGGTGTCTTCCTTCGGCAGGGGAGAAGACTTGTCTGCCTTGGTGCTAATTGTTTTGAGACTGGACATGCTCGGTTGATTATGGTGTAAACAAATAGGTTTCGGAGGTTCATTGATTAGTACACCTCCAGTATTGGTAAGTTTGGTCGTCTGAGGGAAGTCGCTTCTGTACCATAGCAATGTCATGATTACATTGGTTTACCCATTTTTTTTTTGGTAGGCACAAAAGAAAAGAGTAATCCTCGACAAGCAGGCATGTGTGGCACTTGCGGAATCGAACGAGCTGCTTGACATCCCTCTTCGGGAAAAGAGAAGAAGCTAAGAAAACTGGTAATGAACCAATGGCACCGAAAAAAGGAAAGAGCGAGATGATGGTTTTTGTTGTTCCGGAGAAGCGAAGATCATTAAATTTAGAGGATTTCAACAGTTAACCTATTCATTATACAATATATTTATTGTTCATAAGACTAAAGGCTATATTTGACATTTTATCACTGCTCTTAATTGTCTAGATAATTAGATAGAAAAAAAAGTTTATCATTGAGAATACAAAAACAAAAAACAGAACACAACGATGAGCGAGAAAGGTCGAAGGCTAAAAGAATTACTTTTTGATTGGGGCATAAAGGGAAGCGAGGTTTTGAGAAATGCCCAAGGCATCAAGGGCAACCCAAGCGTTGGGGAAAAGTGTTAAAGCTGCGCCCGTGGCTCTGAGGCCTTCCGATCTCTCCAACACCAACGCTTCAACTCCAGCTCTCTTCAGCGCCAGTGCAGTCGCCAACCCTGCAATCCCTGCCCCAATTATAACCACATCCTCCATTTCTCTCTCTGTTTCTCTCTCTGTCTGGGAGAAGCAGAAGCAGAAGCACTCAGCTTTATAAGAAATGGAGTGCTCAACTTTGGTGGGCGCCGTGCAATGGTTGAAATTGAATGAAGATGCCAAATAAAAGAGTAAGACGTTGGCAGAGGCAAATTTGATATTCTCCACCATGAATTTTATAATTTAGATTGGAATCAACTTAGGGCTGCAATTCGGCCGGAACGGATCGGAAACGAGTGTTCCGAATTCCGATCCGAAAATATTCGGAACTAAAAATCAATTCCGATGCCGATTCCGAAACTTCGGAATATAATAATTCTATTCCTATAAAGAATATTCGGCAATTTCGGAAACTTCGGTATTCATAAATTAGAAAATTTAGGTATTCATAAATTAGAAATTTTAGATCATTAGAATCGAAACTAATGAACTTTAATTCAAAACTTAACTCCAAATGGCCAAAAGCCCAAATAGACAAATATATTTGAAGCCCAAATAAAGGCTGGATTTCAAGCCTGTGGGGGAGAAGGCTAGAATGAAGCTTTGATTCAATCAACCACCCAAAATCTATTTTTTTTATTTAAATGAGAGCCGTTGGATCCCAATGGAAATTGCAGCAACGGCTGATGCGATAGTGGGGCCCGCTGGGCTGTATGGTTGTATCCGGGTCTGGGTTGGTTGGGCTACATATATGGTTGAGCCCCAAATAATAACCCCATTCGGATGGCCCAAGTGATACAAAAAAAAAAAAAAAACAAGCGAGTGATAAAAACCAAAAACAAAATTTAAAGCAGATTGCAGAAGAGAAGAACGCTCAAGGCATTTCGACCAGTCGTGGAGCAGAAGGTTAGATATCTCTCTTTCTTCTTATGCTGCCGTCGAAATCGGTGTGAAAAAAACCTAGCCTCTGTCTAGAAGAAGAGGCTGGGTCTTACAAAATTTCTAGGCCCTCCCGCTGAATTCACACCCAAAATTTCTATAATTTTCCATATGATGATTATGGATATTTCTGGTTTATGAATTTGCCCCCTTTCTTGGGCTAAAATTTGTCTTGTTTTTTGTTTGAGCAGTTGCTGAACCAGATAAGGTATAAGAAATTTGGATTGAACATTGAGTTGAAAGAGGGAAGAGTATAGGGTATTTCACCCAGTATTTAGAGGGTGTCTATAGGGCGCAACAATGTCGGTAACAGCAGGTGTTAGTGATACTGTGATTGCAGTCAGGGATAAGCTCAGAGGTAAAATTGGGCAAACAAAAGTTAAAAGGTATTGGCCTGGAAAAGCTCCCGAGTGGGCAGATGATGCCGATGAAGATGGGGATATTAGGATGTCCGCAGCTGCTTCATTGGAGAAAGCTTTCCCCACTGACGAATATTCTGATGTTGTTAGAAAAGATGATCCTAGACTGCGCCGTTTGGCTGAGAGCAGGATAGATAATCGTGAGGATGTTCGAGCTGATCATAGGCGTATCCGGCAGGCTGAGATTGTTTCAACAATTGAAGAAGAAGCCAAGAGGCAGGAAGGGTTAGAAGCGGAGGAAGATGACGCAGATGCTTTGGAGGAAAGAAGAAGAAGGATCAAGGAGAAGTTGCGTCAAAGGGAGCAAGAAGAAGCTCCACTCCTGTCGGAAGACGAGGAAGAAGTAAAGGAAGAGGAGGAAGAGGAGTCTGAGTATGATACTGACTCAGAAGAAGAGCTTACTGGTATGGTTATGCTGAAGCCTGTCTTTGTGCCCAAGGCAGAGAGAGATACTATTGCTGAACGTGAGCGACTTGAGGCTGAAGAACGAGCCCTTGAGGAATCAAGGAAGAGGAATTTGGAGGAAAGGAAGAGAGAGACAAAGCAGATTGTGGTTGAGGAGATTCGGAAGGATGAAGAGATTCAGAAGGGTTTGGAACAGGAAGCAAATATTGCTGATATTGATACTGATGATGAAGTAAACGAGGCAGAGGAGTATGAAACTTGGAAGGCAAGAGAGATTGCCAGGATCAAGAGGGATAGGGAGGACCGGGAAGCAATGATAAAGGAGAAGGAAGAGATTGAAAGGGTTAGAAACATGACAGAGGAAGAGAGGAGGGAGTGGGAGAGGAAGCATCCGAAAGCTGCACCACGACCAAAGCAGAAGTGGAGATTTATGCAGAAATATTACCACAAGGGTGCTTTCTTCCAGTCAGAACCTGATGACTATGCTGCAACTGTTGGAACAGATGGAATTTACACACGTGATTTCTCTTCCCCAACTGGGGAAGATAAGATGGACAAAACCATATTGCCCAAGGTCATGCAGGTCAAACATTTTGGTCGTAGTGGAAGGACGAAATGGACGCATCTTGTCAATGAGGATACCACTGATTGGAACAATCCGTAAGTTCAATTTATTTCATGAATTAACTATTTTGTGTACCTATTTTAGTTTTGTGTTGAATTCATTAAACAGCACAAGCACTATTATATTTCTTGTTTTCTAAAGGGGAATTCAGAGTTTGTGTCCGTTTACCCACATTTTCTTTGAAGTAAATAAGGACTGAAGGGCTGATCTTACTGAATTTCTCAGTCAAACCATTAGATTTAATGGGTTGGAGATGGTAAGATATGAAGACATTCACGTAAAGCACTTGATGAGCATTAGTCTTGTAGAAAACTATGTGCGGTCCAATGACAGTATGGTGATTTCTTAGCATGTATGTCTATTAGCTTTAGTTAGATATAATCATTAAACGAATAGGTTATATTCATTGATAAATAAGTAAAGTTTGATGTATAAAACGCATTAGAGAATAAAAAAGAATATTGGTTATGGTAACAAGTATTTCTAACCAAAACTGTCTTTTACTTTGATCTAGAAGCCCATGTAACTTCATTCACCTATACATGTTCAGAGGTTTGGTAATTTTATATGTTTCAAGAGTGAAGTTCAAAGTATGATAAATGATGCCATCAACCTACCGAGGACCAGATAATTGAGAGTCAGTATTTTTCTGTAGTTAATGCAATTTATAGATGTATTGCACGTTTATTATTTTGGAGCCCTATAATCATCGCCTTTGAGTTTCTGTCACATGATCAGGAATCCTTACTATGTAAATGGAATGACAGGGAAAAAAAAAAAGAATAGCCATAGTTTGATTCAAAATTTTAGGATAATAAGCTAAAAATTCTTCAACAATGTATAGAAAAACTGCATTGATATTGTTCTGGTCATAGGAATAATTTAAAGTTTTGGAACAAAGCATTGGTGGTTTAACTTTAACATGGGAATAGTTATTGTTCTTTTCTATTTTGTTACTTTCATTTTTATATCTATATGTTTTAGATGTGTTCTGTATGTCAGTAAAAGTATTTTTCTTTGGTTGTGCCACTTGGATTTCTTAGTATAGAAAGTTAAGGTTCCACAGAGGGACTGAGGGGAGCTGTCTTATGGTATGAATAGATATTGAATTGGTGTGAATTTTGTTTGAGGGAGAACAAAAGTTGAGATGTGAATAGGCGAACATACCAGACAAATTCTGATGAATTTTTCGGTAGGTTTTTTTTCCCCTTTTCGGTAAAGGAAGTGGCTTGGAATACCTTATAGGTATTTTGAGGAATATAACTGTATCATCAGTAATGGGATACACTTTGGCCCTCGTTTAATCTTCAACTCCAAGCTATGTACATCTGAATGTGTTTTATTTGATTACTAACAAAAACAGTCCCTAAATTCTTTGCCAAACACACATTTATTTTAGCGTTTTCTGTATTTCAGATGGACATACAATGATCCTCTTCGAGCGAAGTATAATGCTAAAATGGCAGGAATGAACGCGCCTATTGCAAAACCCAAAGGAAGCAAGAAATTGAAGGATTGGGAGTCTCGTTGATTTTTGACTACTCAGTCATGTGTAAGAAGCTAGGTTTTGTAATTTATCTGATGTTTTCATCAACAGAATACAAGTTTATGGGAGAATATTACATTCTTAAATGTATTTTCGCAATGTAGGACTTGCTGCTCCAGGCACAGCCATGTAAGATTTCTGGTCCATTATGATACTTCAGTATGACTTGAGGTTAGAATTAAAATCATAGAATTCGATCTGTAACTTTAACTTGATCTCATGTGCCAGGACTATTTTTATGTTCTTGACCACCTAACTTTTGTTCCTGGGTTGGTGAGTGAGCAAATACAGTGAGGTGGGGGGTTTTTTCTTTTGGGATTTTAGTGAACTACAATATGGATATTGTCATATTCATAGATGCAACAATAGTTTGCTTAGGATTCAAACCTGAGGTATTTGCGGGATTGTGGTTTTGTTCAGTTTTGTTGTATGCTGATTTGTGTTTTCGGATTCTGGCTTAAACAGATTGCACTTTCTTTCTCCCAATAAGTGTACCAGTGCATTTTGTGGTGGCTAGTTTTACTTGCGTTTCGTTCATTTCATTTGGGGCTTTGTTCAGTTTTATTGTATGCTGATCTGTGTTTTCGAATTCTGGCTTAAACAGATTGCACTTTCTTGCTCCCAATAAGTGTACCAGTGCATTTTGTGGGGGCTAGTTTCATTTGCATTTCGTTCTTTTCATTTAGGGTAAGGTAAAAGGGTAAGTCTTTAGGAGTATTTTGTCTGATAGAGATATTTTGTTTATAGTAATGCGACGGATAGTTGGTATAGTTAGATACTAAAACATTACTTTTCTATGGTATCATCTTTTCATCAGATTCCTGATAAACAATAATAGAATTTTTTTATTTTTTTTGTAATTGTTGATAAACAATAAAAAGATGCCCTGTATATATCCATTCATTTTAAGAACTTTGTAAAGGCGAGGCAACAGCCGTCTCCCCCTCCCTTCTGCATAGGCAGAGCTGAATGGTCTGTCGAAAGTTTTCTTTAAACGCTTAGTAGAAGAAACCAAAGCCCTGCAGTTAATTTAGGAAACCAAAGCCCTGCAGTTAATTCAGTAGGCTTGGCTCTAAATTAGTTGAGGATTTGTTAGGAGTTCGTAGAACTCGGTTTGTTTCGACAAGTTTATGTAGTTTTTGTGTTTCTGGTTGTTACCCCCAATTAAAAAAGAAAAAAGAAAAAAGCAAAGCTCTAGTATTTATTGTTAACAGCTGCCCAAAAGATATTGTCGACCTTGCATTTGGTTGAAAGATTTTTGAAATATATGAAGTGCAAGTCATATTATAAAATAAAGTTTATCTGACCCATGAAGTTGGCAAAGAAAGAAGGGAAATACGCGGCTTTATCCTGGCTCACTCAATTTATTCACTAGTGCTTTTATTTTGAAATTCAATCACAAATGTCCCTTATAAAACCTCTCTATTGATAGTTTATTGCTCATCATTCACTTAGGTTTTTTTCTTCAGAGTCGTTGCTCTATGATATCCTCTCATCTCTCTAGGTTTACAATTAATATTTTTAGCTCGTGTAGAGAATGTTATTTTAGTGGGATTATACAAGAACTTTTTGAGGAATATTATACTTGAAGCTTGTTTACAAAATTTTGGGATTATGCAATGAATATTTCTCAGTTTGTCTTGGGATTGTGCAACAAATTTTGTGTTTTTTGGTGAGGTCTGACTTGCAGCTCCTCTTCTCTTAGTTATCTCTTCCAACTCGCAGTTGATTCTTTTTGGGTTCTTTGGTGAGGTTTGCAATAAACAAGCAATACACATGCAATAAACAAGCAATAAACATGCAATATACATCCAATAAACAAGCAATACACACGCAATAAACAAGCAATATACACGAAGGGAGAGAGCCTGTATTAGACTTATCTTGCTGAACATTTTTATTGCAATAAACAAGCAATATACACGCAATGAATCTGAAATTTCTAAGTTTTTTTTTATTGTCTTATTATTGTCATCGTATTAGCCCTGTATTGCTATTTTATTGTTGTCGTATCACTTTTTTTTTTCAAGTCTGTCTTGGAAAGTTTTTGTTGGGTTTCAGGCAAATAAATGCTTATGTTTCAAACAAAAGTTTAAAGTCAATGCCAATCCACCCATTTCAAGAACAAATATTACAAATTGGGTTTGCAAATTTGTTGGTGGTGCTTGCGATGGCTAATGGTGTGGATGAGGAAGATGGGTCTTTGGACCTAGGAAAAGAAGAACGTAGAGAATTGGGAATTAGGGCTGGGAATCTGAGAGAGAGAGAGAGAGAGAGAGAGAGAGAGAGAGAGAGAGGATATGCAAAATTGGGATTTCATTTTAGATAGAACATATCAGAGAAGAAAAGAAGAAACAAAAAAGGAAGCAATTGGGGTTGTCATCTCAGAGATAGCAGTGCATAGAAGAAGAAGAAGAAGAAAGCAAAATTTAGAGAGAGAGAGAGCAGTAGCAGAGACCAATTTCACATGACCAAAACAAGTGATAAAAATGATACTAGGCCAATAGGGAGCTTTTATAGAGGATATTTTTGAATGAGTTTTAGAAAGAGGGCATTGTTGAATAAAACATTGGAGCCAAGGGCAAAGCCGTGTATTTCCCAAGAAGAAACATAACACATTTGAAATAAGGCATGTGATGGTTCTTCATTTATTTATTTAGTTTTACTTTCTGAAAGCTATTGGCACATTACATTACGTTGTGTAGAATCTGCAGATAAACCAGGCCTGTAATTCTCAGATTCGGACTCTCGTTTCTCTATCAATTTAACAAAGTTACGGACAATTGTCTTGCCTTCAGAAGTTATGATACTTTCAGGATGAAACTGAAACCCCTGCAAAAGAAGTTCAAATGTATTTGGTTATAGCAACAACACTACATTGAGCTTTAACTCTATAGGGGTAGTAAGAGTAAGAAAAGAACAATGGCTAAAGGTCAGAAATAAGGCATACGATTAAGTCGAAGATTCAAAAACATAAGAGCTGCTCTCATTTATACTAACTAATTTTTCAGAGCAAATGAAATAAGGTAGGAACCATCTCGAATTCCACATTGTGTTCTAACATACATCACCCAGAAAAATATCATTAAGTGAACCTCTGGGTTGCAATCCATCTACATTTGATGTAGCTACAAGAATTAACCTTAAAGACAAATGCAATAGCTAAATTAATTTAACTAACAGTCAGTCAAATATAGCTAACTGACTTGACATAACCTCATCAATTGCTCTGGGACAGGACTGAGGATTTTATACCATGCAACAAAACAAAGAATATTGTTTCCAGCATGGTATTTTTAACATGTTAACACTTCACTGTGTCAGTCCTGCTTCAAGCATTCCTCAAGTTTTGTTCATATATTACATTTAATCCCATGACTAACCTACTTGTGGCCAAATCATCTCAATTTCAATACAAAACCTTATCATTCATCCTCTCAGTGATTTGTTAAAGGAATCCTAGGATCAGAAATGAAGCAAATGACACTTCCTTCGAAAAGGTCCTGGAGAAATTTCTTCCAGTATTTGGAGGCAAAGTAAGTTCACCTCTTGATAAAATGTTACGAGTCTCTTCTTTATTTGGTATACAACTTGTGCATGAACGTGCATTTTCCATAGAATGAAGAAAAAGGGCAGCCATGACCAGAATGAACAGCACAATATTCTCCATTGCATAATAGAATGAAGAAAACAAAAAGAAGAAAAAAAAGAGGAAACCCTTATCCTACTTGAAGATGTCTATATTTCTTGTGATGAGCAGCCATTATCAATCCATCCTCTGTCCATGCTGTAACCTGTTTATGCCATAATCAACCGAGCGTATTCAGCACCAAAGCACACAGGCAAACCCTTAGAAGATGACCGATATCATCCCCTTCTTAACCTACCGAAGGAAGGCCCCCCTTCTGAAGCGGTACAACGCCTGCAGAAGCTCTCAACTATAGATCCTAGAGCTATGACATGTGTCACCTCCACGACAGTTTGCACGAAGTCCCACATCGTAACTTTGTGCAAAGCTTCCGTTTTCACTTCCCTATAAATAGGGAACAGTGCCCAAGTAAAAAAGGGTAACTATTTTCTCACATTTTACTATTACTCTGCCAAAATTACCACAAATAGCTGACATAAGCATCGGAGAGCCTTCGCAGGCACCACACCAGTGTCCGAAGCTTAACGACTGCTTCTTCCTATTGTCTTCTGCAGGTTTCTCAGTTACCGAAGGTCCTCACCTTCTTCCCTGCTGAAGACCCTGGATTCCCCCATCCTAAGTTGACCCTCCCAAAAAGAGCATCAACAGTTTGCGCGCCCTGGGAATCGACCTCTGAATCCCAACCCCCTCAACCAGCTCTGCTGGCTCCTTCCCCTATCAAGTCGAGACTTCTCCACATTCCCCCGCCAAACGCCCCAGCTAAGGTCTCCAGGGACTGCAGGCACCGTATCTCGGAGCTTCGACCAGAGCCAATCCAAATCCCTGTAGACCTCCATAACCCAAAGGTAACTCAACTTGGACCCCTACCGAAGCCCACCCGTGCAGCTACCACGGAAGAAGTTGGAGACTCAGACGATTGGGAGCCTTATAACCCTGAAGACTGGGAGACCCACTATTCTGAAGATTTCTAAGAATGGGAAGACTATCCACCTCCACCTACCCAACCCTACAAGTCTTCGGCCCCCAACTCTCTCCCTCATGCCGACCCTGCCATGCGACTCCTTTTTGAAAAAGTCCAGCTGGAGAACGAGCAGTGTTGTTAATAATATGTTAACTCGCAATTGTACGGGGCAATTAGTAGTATAGCAAGACAAGTACGAGGTCGTACCCACGAAGACTGAGAAGTTCAAATTAGTTATGTACTTTAGATTACCAAATTCAAGAAGTTAGGAAGTTAAATCTAAAACAGAATTTAAAGCAAGAGTGAGTTTGAAAACAAATGCAGCAAGATTAAAATGAACTTTGAAGTGAGAATGCTTGTGATTATAGAAAGAAATGAACAAACTGAAATTGCAACGGAAAGCAAGTAAACAAAAGTAACAAAGGGTGGTTTTGAAGGTTAAAACACAGGTTTGGAGACTAGGGCATTCGATTCACCATAACAATTCAATTCTGGGTTATAAAGATTCAAGTAACAAGTCTAATTCAGATTCAAAGATTGATTCTAGCTAAAGTATGATTAGGCCATGGTGTTTGGTCCTAACCTTGTGTTCCTAATTCCCTAATTTGATCATTTGTTGTCTAACCTAAAATTAAGCATTAGGAACCCATTAAGCATAGAAGAACATTTTAAACAACCAAGTATGTATCTAATCCCTGTTGTCGAATGTCCATACATACTCTTCCTATTCATAGTTCAATTCGAATTAAAGCATGGTGTATACTCTTAATTCAAACCAAGATAGTTAACAAACAAGTTCTAATGGTGATCAATCATTCAAACAAGCATGTTAACTTATAAGCATAATGAATAAGAACATGAATCATGAATCAAACTTGAAACTCCAAACTTATAAACCCAGAATATTCATGTTAGGTTACATCGAAGCCCTAGTTATGGATTTAGCTACTCATAATGGAAAAGAGACTTGAACAGAAATGAGAAAACATAATGAATGCAATAAGAGTATAAAAACCCTTTTTCTGAAGTTCTTGTGGTGTCCAAGGCTTCTCCAAGTGCTTCTCCACTTCTAATGCTTCTCCAAGAGCTTCCCCACTTCTAGAAAGATGTATGAAGGATATGGAGGTGATTTGGGATGAGTTTGAGTGAGTGGTGATGGCTAAGGAAGATGAAATTCGTAGGGAAATGGAAGAGAAGTTTGCTGGAGTTGTTTTGGTGATTGTTGGAGTGTTTGGGATTGTGAGAGTGTTTGAGGATGGTTGGAGTGAATTGTGGGGTTGTGAATCCCAGGATTTGTTGTGTCTTGAATGTGGAATGGATGTGGTATTTATAGGGAGAAGGGAGTGATAAATCTGAATTCAATATGGCTAATGCATTCAACACTTGCATTATAAAATCTAAATTGGTTGATGCACTTCACCAATAAATCCCACCACCAGCCCTAGCTCATCTTCATGTCACCATGACCAATCTTCCAACCAGAAACAATAGCTCATGCCTAGCTCACCATGACCAAGCTTCCAACCAGCTCATCCTGAGGTCAGCTTGACCAGCAACTTCAAGGGCTTACAACTTGGGCTTCTCTTAAGCAAATGACGACTTTAAGATGTCCATTGTGAAGTTCAGAATGTGTCTGATCCAACCACACAAGTATTGGCCCAATCCAAGCTCGGATGAAGAAGATAAGTCCGAAATGAAATTCTAACTCAGTTTGCTCGCTGACAAAAATCCATCCTGAGCATGGATCTGTGTTTGCTAGGTGACGGACTCCAGATTTATCCAATGGGGCTGAAGTTTGGATATGTTATAGTACACACCCATTGGAACAACTTTCATGAAGCATTCGGCCTCATCTGAGCTGTGTAGTTTGCTGAAACAGATCTTGCAATGTGACCCACGAAACTGGACTGGCAAGAGGCTGTAGGAAAAATGAGTTTGTCTTTAAGCTCTTCTTCCATTCATCCAAATTAGGCCTTAACATGCTTGAATTGCATGAATTATGCTCTCTTGCTCTATTGGCCTACAAAACACACAAAGGGAGGGAAATAACTTAGAATTATAGGAACTAAGCAAAAGAAGTAAGTAAATTGGGCATGTATATGTATGAAATTATGAGCTTAACAAGCAGCACCGTAGCCATCAAACCCTTTGGGCGAAGCCTCGACCTGGCCCCTTTACGGAGCGCATCCTTAACTATCGCCAGGAAAAGGACATCCAACCGCTTCGCATCGCCTTCTACATAGGTGGGGAGGACCCCTTAACCCATGTCCATTCCTTCCAGTCTCCCTTGGGGTGTAAGGGCCTCAGGAACGAAGGCATGTGCCTCCTTTTTCCGTCCACCTCAGGGCGCTGCTCTGAACTAGTTCTATCGATTGAACCCACATACCATCAACTCCTTCGTTAGCCTGAAGCAGACCTTCTTAGATCATTTTATGATCCAAACCGATCGATTATACTCCGCAAATGATCTATACATGCTTCGGTAGGGCGAGGATGAACCTTTGCGGGAGTATGCTGCCCACTTCAGCCACGAGTATTCTCGTTGTCTAAAGACGGATGATCAGGCTGCCTTCGGAGCCTTCAAGAGTGGTCTTCACGAATACAACTTCGGCTGTCTGGTCCACAGTAACCTGTGGAACACTTATGCCGAACTAATGAAGCAGGCAACCATCCATGCTAAGGCCGAATACTTTAACTCCAAGCGTAAGTCCTGCCAACCAGTCTCAGAACACCTTTGGCAATACCCCACCTATTTCGACACCCAATCCCGCCAACCCTCACCCCTATGCTCCAGCCCCGAACAACCAGAGCACCCAACACACTAAGAGGAAGGAAGGCTATCAACATCCCTTAAACAGTGGGAAATATAGTAGACATTTTGGTCATCATCAACCTGGTGGCCACACCCTTCTAGACCGAAGGATTGTGCCCTGCTCCCCTTCGAGCCCAAGCCCAGATTTGAAGTGTTCACCATACTAAACACCACTTACGAGGATGTCCTGGTCAACGAAGCCTCAATCATCCCTAAACCCCCTCCCCGCAGACCCATGGCCAAGCCCGTGTAGAACACTGGCGTCTTCTGCCGTTTCCACCAGTTCAACGGCCATGATACTGAATCTTGTATCACTCTGCACAACATTATTGAAGAGCTCATCTGCGACGGGAAATTGGATAAATACGTCCACAACCATCCACCCCCCCCCCCCAAACCCCCATCAACGTCAGATCAACATGATCTCCACCATAAGCGATGGCCCTACCCTGGCCAGGACATCAAACAACTCCATCAAGCATTATGTTTGATCTTCCTACGCACATCAAGTCTTCAGCACTAAGCATGGGCGCATGCCGAAGACCTCCAAAACAGGTTGGGCCCCCATCACCTTCAGTGAAGAGGAGGAGTGTGGTGTCATCTACCCCCATGACGATCCGCTAATCATTATGGCGGACATCTCAAACTTTGACGTCGAGTGTATCATGGTCGACATGGTAGCTCCATCAGTGTCATGTTCGCCGAGGCCTTCAACGAACTTCAAGTCCCTGACCACCTGCTAGACCGAAGCATCACGCCTCTTGTGAGCTTTCTGGCGACGTTGTCCAACCCATTGGAAGTATCCACCTCTCCATCTCCATTGGTTCAGCACCTCAAAGGGCCACGGTCACCACCCCTTTCTTCATCGTCGATTGCCCGACGGCCTACAACGTCATCCTTGGACGCCCTCCCTGGCACAAATGCTGGTCTTTATCTCCACACACATGCTATTACTGAAGTTCCCCACTCTTCACGGCACAAGCACATTGCGAGGAGACCAACTCGGCGCCCGAAGCTACTACGCTTCGGCAGTCAAATCCACCAATCGCACACCATGACGTGAAGCCCTTTCAGTCACTATAGCCCCACCTCTTCCTCGAGTTGGCACTGAGCGCCCAAAGGACCCTAGGGAAGACTTTGTCACCCCCCAGGGCGAACCAGTGGAAGACCTCGAACTTCTCTGTCTTCATGATGACTGCCCAAGATCGGCACCTCCCTTCTCCCTGACCTTCGCTCTCTCTTATCGCCTTCCTCCGCCTCAACTTTGAGGCATATCACTTGATCTCATCACCCATCGTCTCAGTATTGACCTTGCCGTCCGACACGTTCGGCAGAAGTGTGCGCATATGACCCGGAGCGCTATGAGGCCATGAGGACGGAGGTGGAGAAACTCCGAAGCATCGGTTTCATCAAGGAGGTGGACTACCCTACGTGGCTAGCCAACGTGGTGATGGTGCGCAAACCGAAGAAGGGTTGGCGAATGTGCGTCGATTACACCAACCTCAACCGAGCCTGTCCAAAGGACAGCTTCCCCTTACCCCGAATCGACCACCTTTTCGCCCCATTGATTGGCCACAGGATGGGGGTCTACGTTGACGACATGCTAGTTAAGAGTCGCACTGCCTGACCAGCACATCCCCAACCTCTCCACTATGTTCAAGGTTCTGAAGCGACACAACATGCGACTCAACCCCACGTAGTGCGCCTTCGGTGTTGCTTCAGGCAAATTCCTCGGCTTCATGATTAGCCAGCGTGGCATCGAGGCCAACCCAGAGAAAATTCAAGCCATCCTGGAAATGCAGGTGCCCAAAATGGTCAAAGACATCCAAAGCCTTACGGGACGTGTGGCAGCCCTAACCAGATTCATCTCCAAGGCCATTGATCGTTGCGCCCCCTTTTTAAGGCCCTCAAGGGCAATAAACGCAACATCACCTGGGCCCCAGAATGTGATAAGGCTTTCACTGAGCTCAAGGAATACATAAGCAAGGCACCCCTCTTATCCACACCTAAACTTGGTGAAACCTTAATGCTCTATCTCTCAGGATCCAACACAGCAGTTAGCTCCGTGCTTATTCGACCCCACGAAGGGGTTGAGCACCCCTTCCACTACGTCAGCAAGGCTCTGTAGGATGCTGAGGTTAGATGTCCGACATAGAGAAAACTGGCCTTTGCCCAGGTTACGTCGGCCAGACGCCTCCGACCCTACTTTCAGGCCCATATGATCCATGTTCTCACCAACCAGCCATTACGGAGGTACTATAGAAGCCGGAGACATCTGGAAGACTAGTTAAGTGGGCTATCAAGCTCAGAGAATTTGATATCCACTTTAAGCCACGATTTCCTGCTGAATTTACAGCACCCTAAGATTCGGCCACCCTCGCCATCACCCCCACAACCAATACCACCCCCACCCCCGTCCACATAGCTGGTGAGGGTCGTTTCGACCCCAACCAGCCCTTCCTGGACACTCCACGTGACGGGTCTGCAAATACTCAAGGGTGTGGGGCAGGCCTCGTCCTTCTCTCTCTAGACCATGTTACCCTAGAATACGCTCTTCGCTTTAACTTCCACGCTTCCAACAACGAATTCGAATACGAGGCACTCTTGGCTGGCCTTCGGCTGGCCCAGGAGATGGGGGCCCAACAAATACAGATCTTCAGCTATTCCCAGCTTGTGGTCCATCAGGTCAACCAGGACTTCCATGCTAAAGACACCTCCATGACGGCATACCTCCAGCATGCCCATCTCTTACTTAAAACCTTCGACGCGTACATGATCAATTAGATCCCGTGATCCCAGAACAACCATGCCAATGCGCTGGCCAGGCTCGCTTCAGCATTAGAGCAGGGCAATGGATGTAAAATATACATGGAGTTCCAAGATAAACCAAGCACCAGGACACCAGTCGTCTGTACCATCGATCACAGCCCCACTTGGATGAACCCCATCCTCAAGTTCTTACAACACCAGAAATTACCCATCGACCCCGCCGAAGCGCGCCATGTTCACTATTGTTCTACTAGGTACCTGGTCCTCAACGACGCCCTATACAAGCTAGGTTTCAGCCTCTCATACCTCCGATGCTTGACCCCAGACGAGGGCAACTACGTCCTTCGAGGAATTCACGAAGGCATCTACGGCAACCATTCAAGCGCTCGATCCTTAGCCCATACGGCGATTCAGCAGGGTTACTTTTGGCCATCCCTCCACACTGACGCCCAAACATTCACTCAAAAGTGCGACAAATGCCAAAGGTTTGCCAACATCCCACAACTCCCGGCTGAACCGCTGACTCCAATGGTCAGCCCCTGGCCATTCGCCCAATGGGGACTTGACCTCATTGGACCCATGCCGAGGGAAAGGGCCAGGTCAAATACGTGGTGGTTGCCGTCGACTATTTCACAAAGTGGATTGGAACAGAACCCCTTGCCACCATCACGGCTACCTGAATTCGAGACCTTCGTTGGAAGAATATCGTGTGTCGCTTCGGCATACCCAAAGCACTTGTCACAGACAACAGAAGGAAATTCGACAACACCAAATTCAAGCAATTCTGCTCCAATCTCAAGATTCGTCTCAATTTCACATCCCCAGCTCACCCCCAATCCAACAGCCAAGTCGAGGCTGTGAACAAAATAATGAAGAAGACGCTCAAGACCAAACTTGACAAGGCTAAGGGGTGCTGGCCTGAACTGTTACCAGAGGTCCTCTGGTCATATCGCACTACTTTTTGTACCTCTATAGGAGAGACACCTTTTTCCCTTTCCTTCGGCACTGAGGCCGTTGTTCATGTAGAAATTGGTCAGGCCTCCTACCGAACCTCAACGTATGACGTTGAAGCCAATGACGAACAATTAGCCCTGAATATGGACCTCATCGACGAACTCCGTGACCAGGCCAACATGCGTAACTTCTCATACAAGCAACGTGTCGCTAGGTACTATGACTCTCGAGTCAAACCTCGCACATTCAGGGGCAGGAGACTGGGTCATGAGGAAGGTCTCCTTGGCCACCAAAAACCCTGCCGAAGGTACCTTAGGACCAACATGGGACGGCCCCTATGAGGTTATCAAAGTCTATCGCCTCGGCACTTATCAGCTCCGCGATACCTACGGCAAACCTTTGCCTCATCCTTGGAATGCTGACCACCTCAAGTACTACCATAAGTAAACATACCGAGACCCTAGGTCCTCATGTTTTCTTATACCCTTGGTCTCGAGACATAACTCAAACCTCTTATGTATTTACTACCTTTTGGCATCCACTTAATGAAAACGCTCGACTTAAGGTTCGTTCATACTCATTCTTACAAGTTCAGTTAGCAACAAACATAATTGAGAAGAGAAAACTACGATCTCATAAATTACCAAAATAACCCTTCCTTATGGCAGGGAAATATCCATACAACCAAGTCTGAAATAAATACTAAGGGCCAGTTTGGCATTGCCTGTGCCTGTGAAAATAATCACTGCAGATTTGGTGTGAGAGAAATCAGCTGTGAGAGAAAGCAGTTTGGCGTTTGGTAAACTTTTTGCTAAAAGTATTGTTGGTATTGATTCTCGCATAATAAAAAAAATGATTCATGCATAATCATTAAACCCAGTGCATCTTCGAAACTGATTCCTGCATAATCAGAAAATGAAAGCACCTCATTAGCGCTTTCCCTTATAGCTTTCTCTTACAGAAATTTTTAACACTAAGTGATTTTCTCATAGTTTACCAAACAGGCTGGGTTTCCCAAATTTTTTTAAAAATCACTTATCACCCAAAATAAGCAATGCCAAACGGGCACTCAAGCATCATAACAAGCAAAAAATAAACAAGACACTCAAGCATCAGCAGGCTGCTATGTCGCCTCCTCAGGTGTAGACTCAGCCTCGGAACCCCGCACCGCCACCAGCCTCGGTACCTCCACCAGCCTCGGCATCAGAAGGACTCGCAGCATTTCCAGATGAGAGGGGAAGCAAAGAGCAACTCCCTGCCAGGAGGAATAGGTGGAGGGGCACCACTGGTGTCGAAGTTTATATCCAAGTTTGGATTAAACCTCGCCACCAGCTTCTCCCACCCATACTGGTCCTCAACCATCGCATCAAGCACAAGGTTCTTAAACTCCTCCGAACCCTTGTACCCCTCAACAGCCTCGGCACGGGCTGCAACTAGCTCCTCCACCTTCTTCCTCTTAACTTCAGCCCTGGCCTCCTCTACCACCTCTAGCTGCTACGCCGTCTCCTTCAGCTCCCGCTTGAGCCTCTCGACCCTCGGCTGCAGCGCGTTTTCTCTCAAATGGCAACCTGGGCTTCGACAGGTACCAGCTTCGCGGTCTCGGAATGGCGCCTCACCAAGGCCACCTCCTTCTCAGCCCTAGCCAGGGTGAGGTACATATCCCCGAACGCCTGCCAACGATAATTCATCAGACTCAGCTTCAAACAAAACTCATAAGTATTAAAAGTTTCATCATAGTACTTGGATACTCACATTGGCAGGCAGAGAGGACTGACTTTTGGACTTGATCTGAGAAGTCCGTGGCCTTCGTCCAAGCAAGCTTCCCCGCATCCATCTTCACCCCTGTTAGGAAGGCGTTCACAAGGGGCACTTCCTGGCGATGCATCGCCAGGGTTACCTCATTCTTTTGTCGCTGAACCCAGCAGCGCTGGCTACACCCTTCGCTTCAGCCTTCCTCGCCCGCTTGGCCTTGTCTCTCTCTCGCCTTTCCTTCAGCTTCTGCTGCTTCTTCTCAGGATCCACGGCCACCTTCGGTGAGCCCCCCACCGTGGCCACAGCTCTCGGCACCTCAGCCACTGCAACCACCACAAAACATGATTGTTAGATTGTACACAAAGAAAAATGAATGAAGACACAGGAAGAAGACAAGCACTCACTGCTTTGAAGGCAGCCCTAACTCTAGCAGAAATCGCACTTCTTACAAACTCTATCTCCTCTTCCTCTTCCTTCGACATAGGATTGCACTTCACTGAGCCTGCACAGAAAAAAAAAAATGGGATTGTCCTCCCCGACACATAGCCTAGCCTTGCCAGCATCATCTACACCCAAGTGTGCAATGGCAGCCCTTGGGTGGGACACCATCACACACCCCTTGGGTGGGTACCTCACAGTTTCTGTGGGCATCGGCAGCCTCAACCCCACACAATCCGGAATCTGATAATCAACCTTCAGCTGCTCCAACTGATTGATGGTCAACTTGTTCCTCTTCGGTAAAGGAACCCCCATTGGCACACTCACACCGCAGAGGCCACCACTCCTGTCCCAAACCCTAAAGCTTCCCCCCGCCCACTTGAACTCGTCTTTGATGCCTGAGTTATACCCAGGACCCAGTTAGCAACAGCCTCTAGGGCGGCATAATTTTTCTGCATCTCTTGGTACGCTTTCCCCCAAGAGCTCATAGATTGCTTTTCTTCCCCTGCCCACCCTTCTCCACTATCATCCCTTCCACTAAGCCTTTAGACTCAGTAGGACTCTCATCACCACTATCCACGTCTTCCCCACTGAAGGCATGGTGACTGGGTGGACTCTAGCTCTCTCTCTCAGAATTATCAGCCATCTACAAAAAAATAAAGTAATAATAATAATAATATACAGGAACTAAGGCGCATGCGAAGATTGAAAGCAAGTCCCTAGACATGTTCTACAATGTTCATGCAAGTTCATCTCAGTTCCTCTATGTTCTTCAAAATATTCATACAAAACTCAACATATACATGCACTTTGATCCAAAATGAAAGAGAAAAGGAGGCAGTACCTTGTTGTCACTGCCGTGTGCGACCGTCGGAAATCGTCCCACCAAGGAACTCTCGCCAGAAATCACCTAGCTCTTCCTCTCAAAATTTTGGAAATTTTGGAAGTGCTCTCCCTTCTTCCCTTCTCCTCCTTTTATACATATCAAAAATGCATCGAAACGTGAACCGTCACATTAATACCCAACCCAGCGATGCCTCGATCCTCACAAAACCCTTTCAAATTCCGGACATGCGAGACACGCTCGCTGACGTCACCCTTACCGTTTGGCACCCCCCTCCCCCCGGTGTCGAACCTGCAAGGGACACGTGAGACACGCCTCGTTCGGCACCCCCGTGCCGAACGTGCAAGAGGACACGCGAGACACTTGCCTGACGTCACCCCTACCGTTTGCCATCCCCCGTGCCGAACGTGCAAGAGGACATGCGAGACACGCTTGCTGACGTCACCCCTACCGTTCGGCACCCCTCGTGCCTAACGTGCAAGAGGACACGCGCGATAGCTCGTTTACGTCACCACTACCGTTCGGCACCCCCCCTTCCCCCGTGCCAAACGTGCAAGGGGACACACGAGACACACCTCGTTGACGTCACCCTACCGTTCGGCACCCCCGTGACGAACGTGCAAGGGGACTCACACGAGACACACTCGCTAATGTCACCCCTCCTGTTCGGCACCCCTTGCCGAACATGCAAGGGGACTCACACGAGACACGCTCGCTGACATCACCCTTACCGTTCGGCATCCCCCATGCCGAACGTGCCGACCAGGACTCTTGCAAGCGGCTTCCTTCGGCACCCCCTTGCCCAACGTGCAGCCCAGACTCTTGCAAGCGGCTCCCTTTAGCATGAAGTGCCTTCCATCGGCACCCCTTCCGCCGAACCTACATATAGTTCTAAAAAAACAAAACCAAAACAAAAAAACAAAAAAACAACAACAACAACCTACTTCAACCCAAGTGCCTTCTCGCTTCCAAACTTGGGGGACTGGGGGACTGCCCATGGCACCCGCCATGCCAATACGCTCGGTATAATTACGCGACATTCTTACAAGTTCCTAAACCAGAAGCTACTCATCGATTGGCAACTTGGGGGACTCCTGTTTATGTCATAATCAACTGAGCGTATTTAGCACCAAAGCACACCAGCAAACCCTTAGAAGACGAGTGATATCATCCCCTTCTTAACCTATCGAAGGAAGGCCCCCCCTTCGGAAGCGGTGGAACCCTCCTGAAGCTCTCAACTACAGATCCTAGAGCTATGACACATGTCACCTCCACGACGGTTTGTACGAAGTCCCACATCGAAACTTTGTGCAAAACGTCCGTTTTCACTTTGTCTCCGCGCAAATCTCACGGCCTGGAGTTCCGGGCCGAGGGATATGCGTTAACACGCGGTTTCCCGCTTTTGGGTGCGGTGCGGTTGTGCGGGGGCGTGCCAGCACGGGCTACCGTGCGTCGATGTGTTGATGAGTGTTGGATGGATAAGTGGTGCGCCTGTTTGAACTCGTCTTCCTAATCAAACGATTGTAGCTGAGAGAGGAACTGGTCTCTGGCTTTTAGGTTCACGGCTTGAACTACAAGGCCGTTGAGTGATGGTGTTGGTGGTGGGTTTTGGGCGGTGCTCTGCGCGCTGCTCAGGGAGCGACGGTCGTGTGATATATGGGGTGAGTGAACGAACAACAAGGATGGTGCTCCGGCGCCTTGAAAATCAAGGGTCGTATGATATATTGATGAATGTATTTTCCTTACAATCTGACACTACTCCTAGGAAAGCAAGTAAAGATATTGAAAGTGCATTACCGGAAAAAATAAGTTGCTCCGTGGGAGGCTTTGTTTTGGTGTTGAACCCTTTGAATGTAGCTCGAGTCTTGTATTTATAGGAAGAGTCTCTAGAGGAGTAATCGAGGCGAAAAATCTGCATGGTGGAGCCTGATTGGAGCAAGTGGGCAGTCCAATCGACATTTGGGATCGTGAAGTATGGTGGTGAGACCCCAGGAAATCCCGGTGAATCTCGGCCGCCGCTCTTGATCGTGGGTTCTGAGCTTCTGGCCGTGGAGACGCATTTATGGCCTGGATAGCTGGTGAACCAATATCTCAGGCTGTCAGAATTCTTGTGAGAATGTCCACGTCTAATCACTCTAATCCTCATCACCAAATCCTGACTTTCAATCACTTCCCACCTTCCCTCATGCATTAAATGCTTCTTTGTGGCCAGTGGGTTTGCTGCATTAAACCGGCACTACTTCATTAAATGAAGCCTGGGACCCTCCTGTCACGTGATGATTTGCCTTTAATGCCTTGGCCGTGATTTTGTTCAGCCTCGGCCTCGGCCTGCGCTTGAGGCCGAGATGATCATGCCTTAGCATTTCTTCTTTTGTCTTTAGGAAGGCGAAGTACCCTGGCAAAACGCTGCGTTTCAGTTTTTACGAACAAGTGCCAGGGCCGAGAGAAGGGCTCCATCGGCCATCTTATGGCCATGATTTATCAGGCACAAACACACTTCCCTATAAATAGGGAACAGTGCCCAAGTAAAAAGGGTAACAATTTTCTCACCTTTACTGTTACTCTGCCAAAATTACCACAAATAGCTTACTTAAGCATCGAAGAGCCTTCGGCAAGCACCACACCGGTGTCCGAAGCTTAACGACTACTTCTTCCTATTGTCTTCTGCAGGTTTCTCAGTTACCGAAGGTCCTCACCTTCTTCCCTGTTGAAGACCCTGCATTCCCCTTCCTAAGTTGACCCTCCCAAAAAGAGCATCAACATAACCTTAAGTTCTTCACCAGGAAAACTGTTCTTATCAATTACAAGACTGTGATTTCTGCCAGCAGTAAAAAGGCTGACAAGACAAAAGGAAAGTTCAACTATTATTTGAGAGCCCATTAATGTACTGGATAGTTGAACTATCGCATTACAACTAGGAATTTTAAGACTTTATAAAAAATTTTAGAATGTTAATACCTGCGTGGTCAAGAAAATTTACACTAGAAAAGGAAAAAAAAATGGAAGAGGAAAGAAAAATTCATACTTCGATAATCCAGAAAACATGCTATCTTCTCCCTTCTCGTTATAATATACGAGAGAGCTCTTATCATGCATGACACCAAACGGAGAACGAACAATCTTCCCTGAAACACCACAACCCACGTGGATTGTAAAAAGTGGGTTAACAGTCACAATAGAAACAAGAACAATTCATGTGAACTTTTCCTAGTTCATTTGGAGTGTTGCATAATGTAAAGATAACGGAGAAAGTCAAGAAACACAGTCAAATGCATAAACCAAATATCGAGATCGTTAAAAATCTTTATCATATGTAAGAAGACTTACCTCTAAAAGCCTCCCCAATGCACTGCAAACCCATACGAACACCAAATAAGGGTACAATGGGCCCGAGCTCCAATACAGTTTGCAATGATATTCCAGAATCTTGGGGCGTGCCTATAAAAGGGAAATATTATGTTTAAAAATCAGAGAATGAGTACATGTTTCCTTTTACAAGCATCCACTGTACATGAAACACCACCAGAAGGTACAGCTGACCTGGCCCTGGAGAGATTAGCACTCCTCTGGGATTTTTGCCATAAGAATGCAAAAAAGTATGCAATGACAAAATCTGATGCCTTACAGAAGATATATCTATATATCATAATTGCTTCGCCACCCAAAACACATTACATCATGTTTATGTGGATCAGTAAACAATAATTAACTACGTAAAGTACAACTTCTTACCTTTTTAGTTCATCAACAGTTAGTTCATCATTCCGATAGACTTGAAAGAGACATCCCAACTCTCCCATATACTTCATATCAAAGGTAATGTATTAGTGCAATCAGGGGCGGTCCTATGCCTAGGGCAAGGTAGGCTGCTGCCTACCCCAAAATTTTAAAAAATAAAAAATACCCATATATAATAGGGCAACTCATGTGAAACATACAAACCTATGCCCACCCAAAGAGCAACCCACATGTATTCATAACCTAAAATTTCTCTCTTCTTTAATTATCTCCTCTTTAATTACCTACCTCAAATTTTAAGATGTTGTATATGACAACATTGAATCTAACATATTTTAAATAGGTTAGAAGTTATATGTTCTAATCTGTTCTAGCGTTTACTTAAGAATGAATTTTAATTTGCTGACTTTGTTGAAATTAATAAGGTCTTTGATTTTTGGAATTTTGTTGAGATGTTTGATTTGATATTGGTATTGTTGAGATGTTTGATTTGTTCTTGATATGTTAATGTTTGATTAAAGGCATTGATGTTATTATGAGAATTTATTTGATTTTTTTTTTTTCGGATGTTGGATTAAATAGTTTATCTTTTGTTATGTCGGATCACAATCCGAACCCCAAGAAAACAAAGAATTTGTTGGAATTTTTTTTTTTAAAGAAAAAGATTAGTTTTTTCTTTGTTGCTAAACTTTTATTTATATATAGAGATGCATTTGATGGTAAGGCTCATTATGTCCTCCTACTAGGTGTATATTTTTATGTTTATTAATGAGATTCACTCATAACGTCGAGTTTTTAATGTAAGTTTTGCCCAGCCGGATTTCGAATCCTGGATCCGCCACTGAGTGCAATGCCTTCTTAATTCGTAAGAACCATCAATAAATAAAAATAAGCGGAGAATAATCATGTAAAACTGCTTGAAATGAATGAGTTCACCCATCATTAATGTTTCAGGAACTCCCACCTGATCCTGGAAAGGGCTCCATTAAAATAAGGACACGAATTTATTCACAATCATGTTTAGCAAGTATTTCTTGAATTGTTATACAAAATTAATCTCCTTGCACTCTTGTGAAAAATGAAAAGGCAGTGAAAAAAAAAAACATGAATTCATCTCTCCAGAAAAGGGAGTACAAATACATAATTTCATTCCTAACATTCTTGTTTTTTTCCTTTTCATTTCAAATTTCTCATCACACCAAGACTATCCAACAAAAAGAATATTCTAGTGATTCGCTCATCTTTCACTTCTGTCTAGATTTTACTATTGTTGGAATGACAAATATGTAAACTTTTTCTCTATACCAACCTCTTTCATCTCTGTTGGTACCGTAACTAGCCGAGAAACTAGCTAGGCTAGATCATCTACGTGCCATGCTTTGAGAGGGTGACCTTAGCCAAAGAAGCATTACCACAAGTCACAACTCTAAGCAAGGCAAGGAGTCCCACATCGGAAAACTGCAAGAGATGGAGACTTCCCTTCACTTACAAAAGAAAATAGGTCGTCTATTTTTCTCCAGGACAATTTTTTGGTTCATTTTTCAGTGTACAGACGTCGGTTTTGTTTTGTAATTGACGTTGTTTGTTACAACAACGACGGTGATTTACCCTAACCGCTATTTCCACGTCAATATTAATGGAAAAAATGAAGTGGCATTACTATTGCACGACGGTTATATAAATATATTAGACGTCGTATGATTTAATAACGTCATATTTTATTTATTTAAAGACGTATTGTATTCTTTTACACGACGGAGGTTGTATAAAATAGGTCGTCTATTCTTCTCCAAGACAATTTTTTGGTTCATTTTTCAGTATACAGAAGTCGGTTGTTTTTTTGTTAATGACGTTGTTTGTTATGACAACGACGGTGATTCCTCGTCGTGGTTTTACTTTGCAAAAGACGTCGATCGATTTTACGACGGTTTGAAAACCAAATTCACGACGGTGAATTCCCGTCGTCTTTTGCCTTTTTTTTGTAGTAGTGAGAAGACTACTCTCCCCTTACAAAAGGACTCTCTCTTTCTGGTCTTCGGGTCTTGGGTCTCGGGTCTTGACCCTTGGGCCTTGGATTCTCAGGCTTTATACCTTGACCCTTGGGCCTTCTTCTCTTTATCTTTGGGTCTAATCCCCTCATACAAATGTAAACAAACATTATCATAATGAGAACATCTTTCTCCGTGGACGTAGTAGCCCATCATTTGGGTGAACCACGTATACCTTGTCTTCTGCATGCTTATTTACTTTATTTACCTTGACTACCGAAGGCAATAACCTGCCGAAGACCTTCACTAGTCATCAATCTGCTGAAGGTTCTTATCTTCCACTTAACCCACCAAAGACACCAACCTGCCGAAGGCAGTCTCTTGCCTTGCCTACCGAAGGCACTTACACGCTAAAAGCCCACGCCTTCACATATTATCCACCACTCCATATCTATCTAAGTTGATACCCATTTTAGGCGTCAACAATCTCCATCCGAAATAAAATCAAGGAGGAATGAAAATCTTAACCACTTTTGGTCCCCTATAGTTTACCAGTTTTTTCCAATTTCGTCTATGTTGTTTCAATTTGGTCAATTTTGTCTTTGTACTTTCACAATCGTAGTAATTACTACGTGCCCCTCACCTTCCACTAGATTAGACCCGTTGGCATCATCTTGTCACCTTAATATATCATATGTTGCCCTAGGTTTTCTAGTGACAGCCTTGCCCTCCTACTCGTCGGGGCCTGGCACTTGCCTCGACGGCCGGGTATAGGTCGCGCGCTTATGCACCATCCATTTTCGGGGCTAGTTGATTCGGCAAGTGAGTTGTTACACACTCCTTAGCTGATTTCGACTTCCATGACTACCGTCCTGCTATCTTAATGGACCAACATCCTTTGTGGGTTCTACTTTAGCGCGCATTTGGACATCGTAACCTTGCTTTCGGTTCATTCTGCATCACCAGTTTTGCTTACCAAAAATGGCCCACGTGGAGCTCTTGATTCCATGGCGCGACTTAAAAAAGTAGCCACACCGTCCTATCTATTTAAAGTTTGAGAATAGGTTGAGGGCGTTGCACTCTCGATGCCTCTAATCATTGGCTTTATCCGATAGAACTCGTTCACGGGCTCCAACTATCCTGAGGGAAACTTCAGAGGGAACCAGCTACTAGACGATTCGATTAGTCTTCGCCCCTATACCCAAGTGAGACGAATGATTTGCACGTTAGTATCGCTACGGGCCTCCACCAAAGTTTCCTCCTGCTTCGCCCCGCTCAGGCATAGTTCACCATCTTTTGAGTCTCGACATGCATGCTCTGACTTGGAACCCTTCTCATAAGATTAAGGTTGGTCGGCGGTGCAACCCTCAAGTTGATCCCGCCAATTATGGGTTTAACTGCCCGTTGATTCACACACATGTCAAACTCCTTGGTATGTGTTTCAAGACAGGCTGAATGGGGAGTCCACATGCCGATGTCAGGAGCACGCAGATGCAAAGGCACGCCGAGACAGCGCGTGCTACCTACCATGATTGCGTCGACGACGTCTTTGAGGGAATATCAATAGCCCGAGCTTTGGCCGCCGCCGCAATCTGCATCGGTCCTCTGAGCTGATTGGCGGACCGGCTTGTGACAGTTCCACATCTGATAGGGGTGCATTGCCATCCCCCATAGGCTTCTCTCCCAACAATTTCAAGCACTCTTTGATTCTCTTTTTGAAGTCCTTTTCATCTTTCACTTGCAGTACTTGTTTTCTATCGGTCTTTCGCCTGTATTTAGCCTTGGACAAAATTTATAGCCCGATTTGGGCTTGATATAACCATTATTTCATACATTTTTATTATCTTTCTCTTAGATTCTTGCTATGTTCTTGAGTGAGTTTAGTCCATTTTTACTTAGTTTTGTGTTTTGCTACGTTTGAAGAGTAAAGATGGAAAAATAAGCAAAAGGAGCAATTTTGGGATTGAAATATAATGTGCAATCTTGGGAGCAGAATGTGCTGTGCAGAACAGTCAACTTAACAGAATATACTGTACTTCCTCAGAGCGAACCAGATGTTGAGCCTTATATACTTGGAAAGATACGGATGTTAGCTTTTTGTAGAATTTTACGGTTCATGATTCGGACGTGTGTGGAGAGAGTTGTGGTCGTTTTAGTACAGACAGTTCGGGCAGAATGTGTTCTGCGGGTTTTGCAGAATAATCCTTTTGAAGTTCAATCCTTGGAGTTTAATTTGTGTCAATCGCATTTGGGAAGTGCCTACAAGGATGTGGAGTTATTTTCTAAGGTCTGATCCTATATCTAGTAGGAGTTGGGATGCCAATTCATCAAAGATAATTGAAGCCAACTAGGAAAGCATAGTTACCAAGTCAAAAAAGGATTTGTTCCTTATTTAAAGAAGACCAGAAATTAGGGTTCTCTTATGCTGGAGTTTGAAGGAGAGTCAGAGCCACTGCCATCGTCAAGTTCTCGAGCATCATCACAATCCATAAGTTTTATTTTATGTTTTCTAGTTTTTCAATTATGTTTTCTTTGAACATGAGTAACTAAGTTATTCTCTAGGGCGAGGATGACGCCCAAGCATGGATAGTTATGATTTTTAATGTTATTTAATGGATTCTAAGTTTCTTTTAGATGAATGTTTAATCACTAATTTAATTGTTGCTATTTGTTTAAGTTCTTTGATTGATCACCTTAGGGCTTTGCATCTAGTAAATTGGAAGATGAATTTGAGGCAGAACTCGCAATATAATTCAATTAGCTTCTTGTGATTAAGTGTGGTGAATTACATTATTTCTTGACAAAGAATAATGGTTTGCTTGGTTCTCTCATTTTCTAGAACGTAATGAATTCAACTTGTTAAATTTATGCCTTAACCAAGATAGATTGCAGGATTGGGTATATGATCTTTGTCTGAACAAGAAAAGAATCTTACACTTAAGGAAAACTATGGTCTGAGTGCCTGAAAAGGACTTAGATACGGGAATTATCATCTAAAGAATCGAAAAGAATCTGTTGAATGCATTGAAATCTAACTTGGATTGCTTGTGGTTGATTCCGAAACCCTAGACCTTCATCATTGTTTTTAAACCTTAAAATTCAACCTTTT